>JBBBDQ010001747.1:1672500-1779010 GCA_037127315.1 Ascarosepion bandense | reverse complement strand
CTTTTTACAGTTATGTAGCCACCTGCATTTCCGCCTTGCTCGGGATGAAATGATTAGAAAAAAAATTATAGCAGTCTCTGTACTGACTTGGATAAATTTAGGGAAGGGGAAATTTACAACAATGTCCCTTTCTCAAATGTCTATCTCTTTTGTTCCTTCATTTTTTTATGCATCTATCTACTCTATTTCTATCTGGCTATATCTATCTCTATCTCTCTATTTCTCTATCCCCATCCACGATCGCTATCAGATTTTGCTAAGTTTTGTTTGTTTAATTTATTTCATGTATTATCGCAGATTATTTTTTTGCTATGACTCACTTCTAAGAAGAAAAAAAACTGAAACCGTATATGTAAGCGAAGTTTTTCAACTTGCATAGTTTAGTAAATGCACGAAAGAGAAAGCAAGAATTGACTTTTTAAAAAGCCCCCTTAATAAATATATTTTGTGAATAAATATTTTAGTTTCTTGTTGGCCGTTGTAAATAGGTGTTTTAAATTTTAAAATGAATTATGCTGAATACATTTCTTTAAAGTTAGGCCATCTTTTTATGTTCTTATTTATTTATTACCAGATTACATGTTAACATTCTGATATTTGCATTCTGATGAGTGGAATATACGTTCCTGGCGTATTCTATCAGTTTTTGGTGGCAGTTGGGCTGGTCGCATACGACAGGTTCCACTGTATCATGAAAAGCAGTAATACGAAATGATAGAGAACAACAGCCATTACAAAATTTATATTGTCTCATACAAAAAATGCATACTAAGGCATTAGTTTTTTTTTATCATCCAAAATAATACACTGATAAGGATATTGACCAATTTGATAAAATCGTTGGCTGAAGTAATCCAGTAACTTGTCCCAAAGAGTTGTGAGTTCAATAATTGGCCAAAGCAGAAAAAAGTTGAAAGAAATAATTTACTAAAGGTAAATAACTAGAACTGAGATATGCAAAAAAAGACATGGTGCGTGAAACTAGAACAAGCTACCGTCGTAGATTAAATAGAGCGTTCTGTTCGAAATTCCAACGTATCTAACTTGAAGAAGGCCGAAACGTGCAAACCATCGTCAATAGGACAATAATAGTCAGCCATGCCTAATTCTTCTGCTTCTCTTCCTATAACGGCTTTAAGATGTTCCTGCTCAGTGCTTGTATCATTCTTTGTATCGTTCTCATTCAATTCTCAATGCTGTGACACGTTAAATTCGTCTAACTGGACTTGTATTTTGAAAACCATCACCTGGAAAAAAATTACGACGGTAAAATTAAAATGCAACATTACTCAGACATGCTGTCAATCAGAATTAAAGCTATATTAATTTATGTTTTTCTAAATAATAACGACAAGACATTCTTTCATAGCTTGAAGCTGAAAATATTTTGTAAAACAGCCAGTGTTTAGTTTAATCCAAATCCAATCACTGGACACACATTTGAACACTAGTGAAATAAGTTCCATTCAGTTGTTCTTACCACTAAGCTTTTTCGTCCTAAAAACACCTCAGAATTCAATGATCAATTCTTGTACATGAAATGGCTCTTTATTTGCTTAAGGCATTCAGTAACTGAGCTTGAAACTAGCGCTGTTTGATTATTTTATTTCCGCAGTCATTCGGTATGATAAATTGTTTTTCCTTCATTTATTACTTGACAGCCAAATGCACCATCTATATACACGCGTTACAGAAACGTACTGAATGGCTTGGCTAATGTCATTCAATCTAGAAAGAAATGAGGAAGTGTATTATGACTCTCAGTTCAAATGGAAACTTACTTTACAGGGAACGAAGTAACTGGTTTTATGTTGTACAATGATTAATCGCTGAGTTAATTAAAGCACAGTTAGTCATAGGAGTCAGATAAAAAGTTAATGAAAATGGCGATAGACGCATTTTAGATTAGTTGTGATTTATATCAAGATACTTAGTGGAAAATATAGATTCAGAGAATTATGAATGTTTTAGTACTGTTCTTTTTTGTGGTGGAAACAATTTGAAAACGAGAAATAAATTCATTGTCTGTTATAATAGTTATAATTGATACATGATCAAATATAATTTAAATATTATTAATAACTACTATAATGAAAATAGATATATAACAGCTTTCTATTTTTTTCTGAATTTACGTATTAAAAACTATTTACATGTATCTGTATGACAATGAGTGATGGACAATATGCTCTGGAATAATGAAAAGACTTGAAGCAACAGAAATAAGGTTTTTAATGGTGCAGGGGATATAGCCGATCCAAACTGTTAGAATTGACGATGTTCTGGAGAAAATAAAAAAAAGAGGAAATAAACACATATCATCACGTTGAGGTTTACAGGGCTTATAATAAGGAAGGGTGGCTCGAAAAATCGCATACTCACGTGAAAGGTACAGGACAAGAGAGAGCAAAGAAAACAACGCGTAATATATTTAGTGAGATTAAGTAATTAGATAGCAAACAAGCCTTAGGAAAAATAACAGTAAGAAAAAGTTTATTAAAAGTTAGAAAAAACTTGATGTTGTGAAAAGCTATGATCGCTTACCACTTAAACGGACAGCACATAAATTGTTTATATTAATTTTGTAATAGACAGAAATTAATTTTACTTTCAATGCGTATCTGTAAACTACGGTCAGATACACGTTTTACTCTTGTAATTGTTATATTTCGTTTTTTTTTTCAACGTCATACTTCGTTTTCTTCTATGTGCCTTATCCTTTCAGGACCTAGGCAATCTTGGCTTTCCACGTCTCCCTATCCGTGGTGGCTCTAATCCACCTGCTCAGGCCCTTCAAATATGTTATCCGCTGCTTTCACATGTCTCTTTTTTCCCTCCATCTGTCCTGTTGGTATCATTTTCTCTAAGCCCTTCTTCCTCATTGCACGTTCCATCAAAGTTATTGTCTCTTCCTGGTGCTGACTATTAATTTTTTTTAGTTTCCATCATTTCCAAAATCTCGTCATTGCTCACATGCTCCGTCCATGATATCCGCAGCATCCATCTGTAGAACCACATTTCAAATCCTTCAAGTTTTTCCTTTATCTCTGATGATGTTGCCCAACATTCACTGCCGTATTGAAGAACTGACATCACATGGCAATGCAATACTTATTTTTTTGTTTCTAAAACTTTTTGTCTGTCTCGTAATACTCTATTCAACTTTTAGAACGCGTCCTTCGCCATGCCAATTTGTTCTCGTATCTCTGTGCCGCACTTTCCGTTTTCCGTTAGAACACTTCCCAGGTATTTACATTTTTATACCTGCTTGATTTTAGCATCTCCCCACCTGCATTTGGCATTTCGAGTTGCTCTTTTTGCTGATGACCATGCATTTGATTTTCTTGCAGTTTATTTGTAATCCTTTCTTGTCACTCTTTTTAATTACCGTTTGTAGGAGGCAATGTAGAATGCTGATTAATAAATGATAAAATAAAATAATGTAGGATGTAGGAGACAATGTAGGAGGCAATGTAGAATGCTGATTAATAAATGATAAAATAAAATAATGCTAAATTCTATTGTTTTCAACTAAGAAAACTGCGAAAATATATTATAGGATATTTTGTTCTAAAAAGTCTTAAGGAAAAGTAAGAAAGAGTGGATATAGACATTGGTTAGTTCCAGTGAGTTGACACAAAAAGTCGTTTCCTCAATTTCAGGCTACAGTGGTGAAAAAAATAACTTACAGTGTTAAGTTAAATCAAAATAACTAATGACTACCAGAAGTATCTTCGCACAAGCAATGAGAATGATATACACCAGTAATCGTAATAAAAGGTTCGATTGAATATTGCAAGCACCTGAAGAACGCCGGAGCGTACAGCGGCCGAAAATGACAAAAAAGATGAGCACAATAGTCCGAACAATGGTAGGGATTGTAAGTACTACCTCATCTCAAAAATATAGAAAATAATGATTAAGGAAAGTTAAAAAGCGTATTTTAGTCGATAATCTTCTGTTTGATGCGCGTTGTGGCGCAATGAATATCGGCTCGTAACGAGAAATCGGAGAGATTGGTTCGATATCAATTTGTTGCATTCACTTACGTACAAATATCTTTGAGAGAGGAATTAATCCGTCTTTTCCTTCAAGCTATGGGTCAAATAACAGGACGCTGGTTGGCAATATACTGCAGAATGTAATGGCAACCTACTGCGGGAAAAACCTCTGTCAAGTCAGTCATGTCACTTTCAAGACATGATCACCCGTTTGTGCATCACGTATGGTACTTAACTGACAAAGTGATTTTCTCTCTACCGTAGGCATCTATGTTTCTTCATAAAACTCTTGATATTTTAACGCTTAGCATGTTATGTGCTTTTGCTAACCATTTTCACAAGCACGTTAATAGGCTATACACTAGTTTTCTCTTTCTTGCCTGCAAAATATCCAGTGAGTGTTAAATTTAACAACTTCAATTTTTATCACTATATCCCCTATGTCGGTGTATGATACATAAAAATATATATTAATAAAATTGCACAGTGGTTAGTATCATTAAATAATACAAAATATATTTCTTCAAAAATTCACCAAGAGGCAGGAGGTTAGCAGATGATTATGAGAAAATGAAAAAAATATTTTGGAGATATAACAATAAAAGTGTAGGAATGAAGAACAGTAAAATATCAATTTTAATGGTTTCAGGCATTAAAAATCTGAGATATTTTGGTCTTCTTCCAGTCTCCGGTTTCACTCAGGACATTTTTATGTATTTTTCATCAACATTCATACACAGGTTGTATCAAAAATAATTTGACAACATTTGAGGTCGGGTTCCTTACACCACATCTAGGGCAAAAGTTCAAAAACATATGTCCACAAATTCTTTCTTTTAAAAATAAATTTAATTGAGACGCTGCGGTTTTGCTCTGTCCTTAGGTTGATTTTTCATCAGTGTATTTTTAGGCAGCAATTTCTCTTTTATGCAGGTTTCTTTAAAATTTACAAAGATTGATGGTAAGAATTATATTTATTTTTTCATGTGATCTGATGACTTTTTTTTTGAGGAGAAACATTATATAAATCTTATCCAAATGCTATGTTTATCTGAGCACTTTCGGCTATAGGGTTAGCCATTTTCGATAATGAATGTTATTTTATCTGTATGTGGTTTTATGTTTTTTGGTTTGTATGTGTTATGTATCGAACAGATTAAGCATGTTGTTAGCGTGTTCGTTGTTCATATTATTGAGTGCTGGGTATATATACGAAAAGAGAGAGAGAGAGAAGGGAAAGATAATTACATGAATACGTACATAGATGAATGAATATACAGATAGACTAAAAAACCTGGATAAACTGAATAAATGCAAAGTATAAAATAGAATATTTCACACTCACACACAATATCTGAGTATATATATATATATATATATATATATATATATATATATATATATATATTAAACAGAACAGTATAATAATATTATATAAAACAGTCGCTACTCACCGATATTTACGAATCGTTCATTAAATAATGAATTTCACCACTTAAACTACTGGTGTCTATAACACGATACAATATGCCTTCTTCAACCGATCGCCCATAGCTTAGAGGTAGAATCACACACTGATATCAAATCGGTCTTGTTTTAATTCTGCGTAGAAGCAATCGTATGTCTAACCGTGTTGATGAGCTGTGATAACGCGAAATAGGACTGTCTGCAGGTGATACTATATATATATATATATATAATCATTCTGATATTGTCTCACCAAACTATAGTATTCTTATGATCAATGTAATTAGATTTTTGTATATGGGGGTACGTTTTGCGAGCATGATTATAACTAATTAATAGAAAAATGCATTGGTTGAATAGTTTAAATATATGATAAAATAACTTTTCTAATGAATATATATGATCGTTCCTCAAAATTAGTTTTCACATCTAATAAATATTTACAAAAAATGTACCATATATATTCATTGATAAATTCTAACATTGAAAGAAAATGATTTATCTTGACATTTACACACGATCTTTGACTTTTAAAATTAATTTTTAAGCGCTTGTCAAATGTCTGAGCATCACGCGGAGGTTTGTTTAAATATTTTTTGCTGAAAAGAAACTAGTTGGCAAAAACAGTTGAATATGTATCAGACAAAAGATATGTTTTTGTAGAATACTCTCATGACCGAAAGAGAAAAATTTGAAAATCCGTCTTCCCTCTCTCTCACACTATATATACATATATATTTATAAATACCTTCTCACTCTATCTCCGTCTCTCTCTCTCCTTCTCTCTGTCGCTCCCTATATATATATATATATATCAAACTTTATATAGATGTTGATTATACCCGTTGCACATATAAAATGATCTCACTTTTATAAACCTTGGTCATGAAAGAACGCTTATCAAAATTTTCATATTTTTATATATTAACACTCAGAAATTTCGTAATTAAAGTCACAGCATTTAAATCTATTACCAGTTATTTTATGTTATTACTCTTGAGCAAGGAATTGGGTTCTTTTATTGTATGGCGTATATATACACTGCTTCTCTATAACATGCTAAAATTTCCCTTCTCTGATTCCATGCTTAGTGGATAGCGACTAAATAAAATGTTTGGAATATAGCTTTTTGTTTCCATAACCTTTTAGATTGTAGTATTGGTAACCTTAAATGGGAGGAGTTTAAAATCTATCCGTAAAAAAATATTTCTTTTTAATGATTTTTAAGTGGTCTTAAAATTTTGATCAGGAGTGTATTACTATTGCAAAAATGGCTAATCTCAGTTGTTTTTTGTAATGAATCAGCCAGTTAAGTGCCATACGTGATACACTGCCCTGTCAGTCATGTCTCAAAAGAAACATGACTGATTGGGCAGAAGATTATCCCGCAGTAGGTTGCCGTTTCTTTCTGCGGTAGACTGGTTGCCGACCAAGGCTATAGAATCCAATCTGCCTTATTATTTAACCCATAACTGGATGACTGAGACGGATTAATTGTCTTTTCCAAGGGTATATGTGCGCAAGTGAATGCAAGGAATACAACTGTAATTCGAAACTGCCTCCCAGATTTGTAGTTCCGAATTGATATCCACTGCACCACAACGCACATTGTAATGAATAGGTAACGGTATGTACACACCTTGGTTCATCCTTCACTGCAATGTAATTGGCTGATGTCAGCCATAAATACAGACGAAAACAAGTACGTCCAGAGATCAAGACATCTTTCACTAGATATCTACTGGTCTACTACGACTATTGACTACGCCTCCGTCTTGGGATACTACATACGACGATTACGTCTACGTACTAAATTGACCTACCTGGTTATATGTGCCTTAACTACTTAACAACCTCTTATTGAGATATGTCTCTTTCCGGGACATATCAGTTTTTCTATTAAATATTTTATTTAGAACATAATCTTTGTGAAAGTAATTACTCATTAATTTAAGAAAAAAACTGTCCATTGTTAATATTTCATAGTATACAGAATGGGAGATTGAACCATATAAACTTTCTTTTCCCATATTTCACTTTTAGTCTTCGGCAATTCAGATTACGAGCGGGTGCTATGTAGGCTAAGTTATCATTGTAGCCGCTACTCTGGAGAGCTTTTCATAAAGTTTTTTGATTTCCCTAAAGGTTGGAAAATAATCAGCTAATTCTAGTAGTAACGGTTTTAGGTATCTGTTTCACAATGACATTAGGATGGTTAGAATTAATGTTGATGTACCTAGGGGTTTCATTTTCTTTAGGGTATGGTTTGAAAGAATTATTATCGAGGTGGGAATGCTGATATTCGGTAACGCCCGGGATCAATTCCTTGATTGTATTTACTTAAGATTCTTTCTTCTCAAGAGTTCACAGTCTTTTGAAGTCGAAATTTTTATGCTGATTTTCACTTTGGAATTGTTTATTTTTCCACGGGGTTTACTTTCAATTGCAAACGTTGCAGTGCAAGACATTTTTTCTCGCTAGATACTTCCTTATAGATTTAAAGTCGACCGTTTGTGCGTTCTTTCAATAATGCGGCTACAACTAGCGAGTTCTGCTTCTATGTATTTAAAAGGTATTTTTTATAAAATGTAAATAATAATTTAGAACATTAGGGGGCTTGGACGGGCGTCTCGGCTTCAGTCATATTCCCACTGCCGTTACGTAACTTTTTTGTGCAATTTCGAAACATAATTTCATGGTAATTATTCTGAGATATGGTCATCAGAAAAATTAACATAACTCTGAAAGACAGTTCTCTTTTTATATGTGCTGTGTAACCTTCAGGATGTAGGCGATCATAACCATTTATAGCTTCCTATCTCTCGTACCTTAATATATTTTGTCTTATTTTTATGCCAAACTCTGCCATTTCTTTGCATAAGCACATCAAGTATTTCATTTGCTATTTTATCCCGTCCCTCTTTCAATCCCCTCTGGCAGAATCAGATTCTTCAATCCCTCTTCCATCATTACATGCCCCAGAAACTTCAATTATCTCTTTCTAATGTTAAGTATAATTTTCTTTTTATTTTCATTCTCCCCGAAATCATGTCTTATCTCTATATGTGGGCCAATGGTAACATCATGATCATTTTGTAGAACTATATTTCTGTCGCTTTGACTTCAAAGGTATATAATAAAACATATAATGAGTAACAGTTCAGTAGTCTTTTTTTTTTGTTTCTAACAAAATTTTCCTAATACTGCGCTTATAATTATAAAGAGAATTAGATTTGGCAGGAATGTCTTTATCTCTTTCAGTTTGTTCCTTTTCAGTCAATTTTGATCTTCATTTAAATGAAATGTCAATCGTTATCTTCTGTCTCCTTGTTTTATTGTCCTCTTACCTTAATAGTTTTTTCTCATATTCTCTGACTCGTAATAACCCATTTGTGTCTAAGTGATAATATTAACATATTTAGTGAAATGTGATTAAAAAAGTTAAAACTTTCTCCATCTGCCCGAAAAATATCTTCTATTTCTTCGTCTTCTAGATGCTGTATCTCTTCAGATAATAAGCATTTATGGCCTTCCACATCTTCCTATCCCTTGTAGCTCTTCAAAAGAATTTCTCTTGTTACACCTTCCAGGCCCTGCTATGCTATTCATTTACTCAAGCGCATCAAGTATATCATGCTTTGCAATTTCCTGTCTCTCTTTCACTCTATCTATCTTGTGAGAATCAGATTTTCTAAGGTCTACTTCCGCATTTCAAAATTCAGCTGTCTTTTCCAGATGTTAAGTATAGGTATCCTTTTCTTTTCCATCTTCGTAAAAACATGTTTAGTCCATGGTATCTTAAGTTTCCTTCTGTAGAACAACATTTGTGTTGATTCATATTTTTTCTTCAGTTCTGTTCTGATTGTCCAGCATTAGCTGCATATTGAAGGACAGACATCACATAACAATACAGTGCTCTCGTCTTTGTTTCCAGCAAAATTTTCCTGTCCCTTGATACTCTACTCAGCTTCGGGAATGTATCCTGGGCCACATGAATATACCTTCCGATCTCAGTATTAAGATTTCCGTTCTCTGTTCGAACACTTCCTTGGTATTTTAATGTTTGTAACTTGTTTATTTACGTCGTGTCCTCGTTTTGTTGTTGGCATTTTAGCTCCTGTTTTTTTTATGACCATGGACTCAGTTTTCTTGTATTTTATTTTATATTAGTCTTCCCTGTTCTCTTTATTTAGCTACCTTCTGTAGGAGTTCTTGTAGTTTTCGGAAAATATATACGTTTTAATTCCTTAAATAGTTTCCTTGATAAGTCTATTATAGAAATGAATTAATTGCTAACCAAGTAGACATATCAGAGATTGTCAGATATTTTTAAAGATATGTTTATCAGATACCTGAACTGAAATGACTTATGTTGACGTTATTTAAATTCGTTTTAATGTTCTCATCTTTTTTATTGTTTTCGTTATCACAAAGTTCTGGCTGTTGTACTGTCCCGCCTTCATCAGATATTTTTCGATCTATGTAAACTTCAGCGAATTTCAAACCGAAATACTTATTTAATCTGCTTATTTCCTTCTCGTTCGATTGTCCAGGTATAGATATTTCTTATCCTGTAGTATTTTTATTTGTTACTGCTAAATTATTTATACAATTTCTTCCACTGACTGATTAAGTAATAAAATCCGTAGAGATTAAATTAGGGTTGCTAAAGTCTCGAACGGATGATTTATTAATCAAGGATATTTGAGAGACATTAAATAATGAAATAAAATAAAATATAATTTTTTGTATATATAATTGGCAATATTCTGAACCCTTGATATTTTGAAAGTGCAACAAACACCTGATGGGAAAAGATTGATAAACAATTGTATTACACTATTTATGCAGATGAGACGAATTTTATCCTTTAAAAATAAGCAAATGAAATTTATAATAGTGGTATAATGCCAGACGACCTATGCAAATCTATTTTCATAGCATTGCCTAAGAAGACCAGCTGCAAACGAGTTTGAACTAAACCGAACTATCAGCATAATGAGTCACATTACAAAACTGATCGTACGAATCCTGATGAATAGAGCAAAAAGTAGAATCAGGCCAGAGATAGGACAAGAATAATGCGGGTTCGTCAAAGACACTGAGAAAAGGAACGTCATATTTATGATTAGAATGCTCTCTGAAAGTGCAATACAAATGAAGAAGGGCTTATACATGTGCTTTATTGACTATGCAAAAGTGTTCGACAAAGTACGCCACAAAGAATTGATGGAGATGCTCAGCAGGCTCGATATATTTTGAAAAGACATGAGGGTAATTAAAAACCTCTACTGGAAGCAAACTGCCTTCATCCGGACAGATAACGAATTCAGCAGATATAAAAAGATAGAAGGATGTGTATTTTCACCGGATTGATTTAACTTATATAGTGGGAATATTTTGAGAACCCTAGATGTTATGCCAGGATTTGTCATCGGAGGTCACAATCTGAACAACATAAGATAAGCAGACGACATCGTGCTGATTGCAGACACGGAAAAGAAGCTGCAACTGCAGGACCTCCTACAGAAGATAGCTGAAGAGAGTGACATGAAGAGATTACAAATAAACTGCAAAAAAAAAAAAACGAATGCATAGTCATCCACAAAAAGAGTAGCCAAAATGCCAAATACACGTGAGGAGTATTAAAATCAAGCAGGTACAAAAATTCAAATATCTGGCCAATGTTTTAACTGAAAACGGAAAGTGCGACACAGGGATCCAAAGACAAATTGGCATGGCGAAAGACGCGTTCCAGAAGCTGAGTAACGTATTAAGACACAGGAAACTTTCCCTAGAAACAAAGAAGAGAGTACTGGATTGCTATGTGATGTCAGTTCTTTAATATGGCAAGAAATGTTGGACAATATCAACAAAGATGAAGGGAAAACTTGAAGCAGCTGATATGTGGTTCTACAGAAGGATGCTGTGGATATCGTGGACCGAGTATGTGAGCAATGATGAGGTTTTGAAAATGATGGAAACGAAAAGGAAATTATTACTGAGCATCGGGAAGAGACTACTACTGTTCCTGGGACATGCAATGATGAAGGAGGGCTTGGAGAATCTGATACTAACTGACCAGATAGAGGGGAAAAGAGACAGAGGAATGCAGCGGATAACATATTTAAAAGGCCTGAGCAGGTGGATGACAGTTCGGGTGCTGAGAGACGTTGCAAGAGAAAGCTTGCTAAGAGCCACCAGGGATAGGGAGACGTGGAAGGCCATGATCGCCTATGTCCTGAAGGGACAAGGTACATAAAAGAAGAAGAAGAATACCTTATTTGACATTAATACCAATCACTTTATCCACTGGCAAGTAATGTGCGTTGTGGCGCAGTGGATATCGGCTCGGAGCGAGAAATCGGGGAACCGAGTTCGAAATCCAGTTGAATTCCTTGCATTCACTTACGCGCAAATACCCTTGGGAAAGGTATTAATCCGACTCTTCACTCCAGTTATGGGTTAAATAATAGGACAGATTGGGTTCTATAGCCTTGATCGGCAACCAGTCTACCGCAGAAAGCAATGGCAACCTACTGCGGCATAAACTTCTGCCCAGTCAGTCATGCCTCTTTCGAGACATGATCGCCCAAAGCGTGTATCGCGCATGGCATTAAACTGACTGTCGAGATCCCAGAGCCTACAACACCCTACAGTAGTTAATTTTAAAATTCATAGCTGTATAATATGTGCTCCGTACTGGTTAAAAATCAAAAGTTTTCCTGCTTCTAAAAGGTATATAAAGTCCAATATATCCTACTACTTAAACCGCGTCTGTAAGCAGAACAGATCCATTCATGCCTTCACTGGTAGTCGACAAGGATTCTAATTCAATTCTGTACGATTTGTCTTTCTTAGAATCCGGAAAGTGTATAATTAAAATAATTAATTACTCCCGCAAATAAACAAAAAGTACAAGCTATTCTTTTTCATTAAGAATGTTAAATAAAACAAGTAAAGAAATCTAAATACATGGGAAGCGTTCTGATAGAGGATAGAAAAATATAACATTAAGAAACAAAAACTCACTTTCAAAGTTAACCAGAGTTCTGAGAGACAAGAAAAACCTCATTGGAAACAAAGAAAAGAAGGTAGCACTGTTATGTATAGCAGTGAATGAAGGACGATCTTTTCAAGAATAAAGAAGAGGCTCGAAACGGCAGAAATGTGTTTGTACAAAAAGATGCTAAGGGTAATATGAAGAAAACACGTGAGCAACGATGAGGTGTTGGAGAGGATTCAAACGAAAAGAAACCCATAATTAACATCAGCAAGATACAGGTGAGGTTCCCTGGACATGTATTGAGAAAAGAGGACATAGAGAATCTAATAGTCACAGGAAGGATAGAAGAAAAGCCAGTCAGGGAAAGCAGTCGGAGGCGTATTTGTAAGGTTTGGGCAAATCAAAGGCAGAGCGGGGTTTCGAAGAGTTGCCAAGAGAAAACATCTTAGGAGGGACAAAGGACACGGAACACATGATCGCTTGCTTCTTTATGGGACAAGGCACATGAAGAAGAAGAAGAAGAAGAAGAAGAAGAAGAAGAAGAAGAAGAAGAAGAAGAAAATAAAAAAGACTTTTAAACGGTTCAATTCAACATTTCACTCGTTATTACAATTTTTTATATGACTGAGCGGACTTTTGTTTTAATTTTGGGGATGAGGTATTTTCATTATTATCTTAACGTTTGTTATCGCAAATATTTCAACCATCCAGACTCCCTCAGACGTACATCGGCCTTGTTAACCTTCAGGGAATTCTTAAATGACCCCGTTATTTAATCTACGATAAAGTAGATCTAATTTTTATTTAGTATAGTTATTGCTTTCCCATTCACTCAGAGCACATGCACGTTCTGCCCGACCCAGGGATTAAGCTCACAATCAATACGTCTCCAACTTTTCGCAAATCAACCACTACGCCATTGTCCCGTTCTCTACTAAACATAAAAACTTAAAATTAACCTTGGCTTTAGTGTTTCTCTTTATTGAATATAACACTGAAAACCAAAAATATACGCACCAGTTATACATGAGATTTTGTCAATTTTATACAAGGTAAAATAAAAATGTGTTTAAAAAGAAAGATCTTGGAATGTTTTCAAGATTGGCATACAAATGAATGAAATTGCTTCACTTAGTTAATACAAATGAGTTTCTTTGGAATGATACGTAATTGTCAGCTACATTAAATCTACTCTGTAACGATTTGTTTTAAACCTGACATGAAAATAATCTACCTTATACATTAGGGAAGATAAGTAAGGAGTTGAGTATATTCAAATTAACCGAAGAAAATCATTTACACTCACTGAATAATCTGAGACGCTTTTATTTTCAACTTCTATCCGTTATCGCGCGGTGACAGGCAAGGAAATATGAGTACATTTCAGCACTGTCGAATTCAAGAGGCAGGCTAATTGAACTAGTACTAAACGTTCAAATGGCAAATGATTGATTAAAAGACACTCCTTCCAGTGAGAGGAATGGAAGGTAGCAATTAACAACAAATGTTTTTGATTATTTCTCAGAAGGAAAGTATATCCGGTTGAGCAGGCCCGATATTTCATACTATTACGTACGGATCAAGGGACATTTTGGAGAGGTTTGATGGAAATTTTCATAATGCATTTGATATTTTCATATTTCTCGTTAACTGCAAATGTAATTTAGAGTAGATTTCTGTCCAGAAGGATAAAAAGAGTCTTTAAGGATGAAATTATGAATTTAGCTGGAAAAAAATGCAAGAGAGAAAGGCAAAGAAATAAAAATTGCAATAGCCTTGAAAACTTAACAGTTTTCGAATGTAAATTTGCTGATGAATCATAATTATTAACTAAATGCTAATGGAGTTCTTTGACTATTAAATTACATTAGACATTTCCTTATTAATTTTTAATTATTTACCCCTCAGTTAGTTATGTGTCATACATGATATACTATTGGTCAGAGGATTTCCCCACAGTAGGTTGCCATTACATTCTGCGGTAGACTGATTGTAGACCAAGTCTATAGAACCCAATCTGTCCTGGGAATTCTTAACTGACCCCTTTATTTAATCTACTGTCCAAGTCTATAGAACCCAATCTGTCTTGCTATTTTAACCATGTCTGGAGAGAGAAGCAACGTATTAATATCTTTTCAAGTGTAATGTGAGTAAATGAATTCAATGAATGCAACTGGAATTCGTACTCGGTTCTCCGATTTCTTGCTCCAAGTACGTCATCGCACATCCTCTTTCTGCTTATCAATTTAAAACATAATGCATTAACAATCATATGTATTAATGAACAAGATTATTTTTAAGTAAGAGGCTTCAAATAAAAAATTAAATTAACAACCGGACTGTTGTCCACATCGTTATTACTATATGCATAATGATTCAGCCATTTAGAATTTCGAACCGAAAACTTTTTATTTCGTCCTCAGGGGTAGATTTAGTTCCACGATGTCTAGTTTCAGTTATTTCCATTGTAATAACTAAATTCTTCAAATTTTAGTTCATTTCCACTATGGCCAAGTGCTGAACTCACAACACTTTGGGTGCATTCACTGGATTACTTCAACTATTATCCATAAACCAGGTCTCCCTGAGGACAAAACATGGCATTGTTTTAATTTTTAGAAAATAGTAAAAACACTTGAGAGCATTGTCATTTCTTTTTTCTTTCCTTATTTCTTTCTTTCATTACCACGGCTTTAATTATTCGTTCACGATTGTCTGTCAGTTTGTCTGTCGTCAAGATATCTCAAAACATTCTAGAAGGATTTTGATAAATCTTTCAGGGATAACTGTCTTTATCAAAGATACGAATCGATTAGATTTTGAGTTTGATCCGATACGAAGGAAAGATTTAGGCTTATTTTCCCGATTTTATGAATATAATTTACGTTTAAAGTTTTACATACCAAATAGTGAATTACGTTCCCTAGAACATTCTAAATATTCAATTATACCCCTTGTTTTATTTTAAGTGTGAATTTAATTTTGAGAGCAGGCGTATTCAATTTTGTGTTTTCTCTCTTGAGAGCGGTCAAGTTCATAGCAGTTATCCTTCGTCCTTTAAGTAATCACCTGCATGTTGGTAAAATATAATACAACTTTTTACTCACAAGGAAACTAACTAGAATGAATGTAGATGAAAATAAACAGAAGTGTTTGAGATTTACCCAGACTGTTGCTGTTCTAAAATAATTTGTCTAAGACATGGAACATTTATTTACAGGATCTAACCCACGTCTTATGTTATAATTAATGAAGGAATACGTATAATTGTTCAATTAAATTAATGTTGAAAATAAAATATATCTGATTTATTTTTTGCTAAAATGTTCCGAAGGTTTATATAACTGGAATAAAAAAGTGCATCCCTGAATAACATGCAAATAGTATTAATAGAAACATGTATATTACTATCTTAAATCCTAATCCTCATGCGACTAGACTTAATTTAGTCCAGAAAATCATCCATGTTTTACAGTTATCTTCTGTTAACATCAAGCATACGACGATTAAGCCGTCATTTTTCTGGTAGATCTTAGCTTGTATAAGGTAGGTAACTCGGTACGAATTTCCTTACTTTTCTTAACTGTCATATGTGTTATCCTAAATACATATGAGACATTAATGCACAAACAGATATCGAGATGATAAAAAATACATGCGTTTTAAAAAGCATGAGATCATTCGGAGAGATGAAAAGAGAGACAAGCATATCAAGAGCATTTAGTGTGTGTCATCAAAAACTTTTAAATCGTAATGTCATAACGATTTTTCTTTGCTTTTTCATTTTTTTTTTCAGACTGATATGTTAATTAAAAACTAATTGATTTCCTTATTCTGTATCGTGTGTTCTTCTACGGATTGGGTAGTCATGGTCCTCCACAATCTCCTCTGCTTTATAGTTCTAAGTATTTAACTTAGAACTATAAAGAAGAGGAGATTGTGGAGGACCATGACTACTCTCTTCGGAGAAGAACACAAGGTTCTTTTTGCGATCTCTTCTAATCCCTTATTTGCCAACCAATTTAACAAGCTTTTTCTAAGTTTCATCCTCTTCTCCTTCTTTATGCAGTTCTCTTCAGAACGTGGGTGATCATGGCTCTCTACTATTTCCTGTCCACTGTAGCTAAGTGATGTTTGCCTTTTTCAGAAATCTTTTTAATCCTCGTTCTGAAAAACGTTTCTAAAGAATTCTTCTTTTTCTTTTTCTTCTTAATGCCTCGTTCATTCAGAACGTATGGGTACGTATCACTACAACATACTTTTCCTTGTAGCTCTTAGTATTGTTCTTTTTCCCGTCTTTCCTAATCCCTGTTATGCAAGACATTTACACAGGATCTTTTTTATTCTTCTTCCTGCTCTACCTTCTTCTTCTTCTCCACTATACTTTTCTTCTTCTTCTTCTTCTTCTTCTTTTTCTTCTTCTTCTTCTTCACCATACTTTTCTTCTTCTTCTTATACACCATAGTATTATTTTTCTTATGCACCATAGTTTTCTTCTTCTTCTCCACCATAATTTCCTTTCTTCTTCTTCTCCACCATAATTTTCTTTCTCTTTTTTTTCACCATAATTTTCTTCTTCACCATAATTATCTTCTTCTTCACCATAATTATTTTCTTCCTTTTTTTCCACCGTAATTTTTTCTTCTTCTTCTACTTCTTCCTGCCATTTCAGGGAGCGGGAATAGTGGATCTCATCAATTTTCTGTCCTCTATAATCCCTGCTCTGTCACCCATTTACACAAGATCCTTTGTAAAAATATGTTTTATATCGTGTTCCTTTTAGGACATGGACAACCATGACTTTGAACAACTTTCTTATAGTTTTTTAGCTCTTAGTAAACACTGTCTTTGAGTGATCTCCACTAATATCTGTTCTGCTAATATTTAGCAAGACCATTATTTTGTTAAGTTGCTTTTTCTTATATATCAAAAATTTTTAAATCTCATCTATCATACATTATGTACAGTTTAAATGTAATTTTTTTTAATCATTTCACCCCGAGCAAGGCGAAAACGCCACTGATGTGCAGGGGGTTACGTAAATGTAAAAAGATTAATTAGAAAAGAGTCAGGAGTACAAATTAGTTAGAAAGGAACAACAGAAAGCCGAGAAAGTAGGTGCGATGACAGATACATAGGTGGAGAGAAAGGGAAGGTTATACAGGGGAGGGGAGAGAGCTAGAGGCCAGTGGTTAGTAGATGAGTATTAACTTTGCATTTAAATTTCTGGAGGTTGTAGACGTCAGGAAAGCAAGAATACGGGAGCGAGTTCCACAGGCGGGAAGTGCGAGAGAGGAAGCTGCAGGAGTAGAATTATCGTCTGCATTTGGCTAACCTGACTGTGAATGGGTGGGACCCAGTTGCCAGTCTGGTTGCACGGGTAAACACCTGTTGAGGAGGCATCAGTGAACTAAGCTCATCCGAGCAGAAGCCATGAAAGTATTTATAGAAGAAACAAAGGGAGGCCACATTTCGACGATGGGGAAGTGGCTGCAGTCGAGTCGCCAGATCAGTACCTATCATATTACAGACTCTCCTTTGGAGCTTGTCAAGAACACTGAGGAGAACGGCAGGGGCACCTGACCATAAATGGCAGCAGTACTCCATGCACGGGCGGATGGTTGACTTGTATATATGCAGGATGGATTCAGGTGGAAAAAACATCCTGAATCGACATAGTGACCCAATCTTCTTAGCAGGAGATTTTGCTATGGATTCAATATAGTGGTTCCATTTGAGGTCTGAGGACAGGGTAAGTCCGAGGAGGCGTAGTGTATTACTCTCAGGGAGAATCACTTGGTCCATGCTTATGGGAGGCAGAAGTTGCCTGTAATGGTTGACAGACAACAGCTTGGTCTTAGATGAATTGAAGTTAACAAGCCACTTCTTGCCCCAGTTCACCACAGAGTGTATATCCCGCTCAAGGTCAGCAGCGAGATTATGTCTGTCCGCCACGACAGGTTTCTTACTGGAGCGGGAGTATATAGCGGGAGTATAAATACTTGTTTACACTCAAACATTTCTATAAGTGTGTGTGTGTGTGTGTGTACGCAAAAATTACAAAGAGAGAGTGTGTTTCTGTATGTATTTGTATATATTTATGCACCCACCTGTGTCTTTGTCTGTATCATTACCCAACCTGTGTCTGCTCTTAAAGTAAACCAATTCACAAACATGTCCAATTACAATCTGCGTGAAAACATTATATACATTAAACGATGTAAATCTTGTGATTATTTCACTTCAAAGCTTTAAGAACATTTAGTGAAATTTCAATAAATATAAAGAAATTCCATAAAATATTCATGCAGATAAAAACATTTGAATAGACAGCAAAAAATTGTCATTACCTGGAATCCATCTTCCAAATTCAAGTGTCACAAAAGGTAAATGTTGTTTACATAGAAAATGCTGCAAGAGCTGAAAGAAATGATTTAAATGAAAGAATCATTTGAAATGCCAGAATGATTGAAAATGTCCCTTTAATTTCAGCCTCGGTGTTTGACTGTATAAGAAAAATACATCAAATTTAAAGAATTTGCTTTACGGGTAGCGTTACATCGATGATGTGTTTTCTGTACATTTTATTGAATGCTTTCTAGAATCGGAAGTAAAGAATTGAAGTAAATAATCCCTTATAATCTGTGCCCTTTTTTCATTCTTCTGATTCTCATTCAGATCAGTGTTCATTCAGTTTTTTCCTTCCCTAAGACGTGAGATGAAGTGTTGATGTGCTTAGGGAAAACAACGAGAAAAAATACAGATATCTGTAAATTTCTACATTGTATCATAGATACATGGCCGTGAATATATACGAAACAAATATGGCTTTAATTATACAGTGGTAAAATTATATAATCTCTGAAAAGAAACTATTCCTGGCAGTCTTTTGGACCTTGGCTAATATCTTCGGTTTTGAGTTATTAAAATGTAACCTGCAATAAGAAAGTAAAAAGGGAAATGACAAAAATAAATAAATTAACAAATAAATAAACAATATCAAATATACTCATTCCATATGATATATTCAGGAAAATAGCTTTTATCGTCCGGCCTGATTAGTTGAAATAGCACAACAGATCACAATTTATTTTACAAGAAATAGTCAAAAAACCGTCTCATGTTTTTACGCATCGTTTGTGGTGCAGTGGGTATCGGCTCTGAACGAGAAATCGTTGGAACCGAGTTCGATTTCCAGTCAAATCCATTGCATTCACTTACGCGCAAGTACCCTTGGGAAAGGTATTAATCCATCTAATACTGCTAGTTATGGGTTAAATAACAGGACAGACTGAGTTCTATAACCGTGGTCGGCAACCTATAATTTACCGCCCAGTCAGTCATGTCTCTTTCGAGACATGATCGCCCAAGCGTGTATCACGTATGGCACTTAACTGACTGACTGAATGTTAATATTAACATTTTTTAAAATATTTGGTGTTGAAAAAATTAAAAAAAATATTATTAGTGTTTGTATTTGTAATTCTCCCACATTCTTCAAATCTTTGTGTCTTACTGTCTTTATTCAGTTTCATGAGGTTATACATTATTATTAATTGAATATTATCTATCAATAGATTTTCAACATTTCTACTATGTTCAACCGGCTAAAATTGATAAAAAGACCATGAAATAGCATACTTAAAACCCTTTGTCATTTATCTTCACAAACGAATACCAGTTATTCCTTAGAAGTGGAACGACTTTTTAGTAAATCAAACTCAATCTTAGAAAAAATGTATTATGTTGGTTTCTTCTATGAAAATCAGAATTCGTCGCGCACAAATAACAGTCATTCAGTTAAGTTTCATACGTGATACACGCTTGGGCAATCATATCTCGAAGGAGATTAACTGTTTTGTTTGAAGATTCTCCCGAAGTAGGTTGCCATTATATTTTGTGGTAGACTGGGTGACATCCAAGGTTATCTGTCCCGATTTGTCCTATTATTTAACCCATAATTGGAGGAAAGAGACACATGAATATATTTCCCAAGGGTATTTTTGCGTAAGTGAATGCAAGGAATTCAACTCGAATTCGAACTCGGCTCCCTGATTATCACGTCCCGACCCGATATCTACTGCTCCACTGCATTGCATAACTTTTTCTTCTTCTTCTCCACCATAAGTTTCTTCTTCTTCACATCATAATTTTCTTCTTTACTAACATTTTCTTCTTTTCCAGTATAATTTTCTTCTTCTTCTTCTTCTTCTTCTTCTTCTTCTTCTTCTTCTTCTTCTTCTCCACTATAATTTTCTTCTTCTTTTTCTTCTTCTTCTTCCCACCATACTTTTCTTCTTCTTCTTCTTCTTCTTCTTCTTCTTCACCATAATTCGAACTCGTCTCCCCGATTATCTCGTCCGAGGCGATATCTACTGCCCCACTGCATTGCATAACTTGACATTTGCATTAATCGGTAATGCGTATTTTCATCATAGAGAAAATTTATTATTTGAAAAGAAGAATGAGAATGATATGAATTCTGATTCTGAAGAAAAATTCATTTATTGTCAATTTATATGAAGGAACTTTTTGGTTCAATGAAGATAATGATATGATGCTTTTATGTACTCGTAAAATCGAGTGATAAATCAATCGGTGGACAAATAGTGGGAACTATACGAGTCAGTCAAATGTATTACGTTGAGAAAGTTATATTATATGAGAAAATCTGTAAAAAAATAATAAAATTACGCAGGTAAGCAAGGAAATAATCTAAAAATTATTTGTAATAGTGTGATAGATAGTCAGTAGATTATCTGCGGAAACTACCCATAATATAAAACAATGATCTGAATTTTAAAGTATAACGTTAAAAATGGAGTTTGAGTTTTTAAAAAATAATTTACTAACTCACTTTTGAGTCAGAGGTGTTTCTCTTCCGGACGTGTTTTATCATGTATTCAATAATAATAATAATAATAATAATAATAATAATAATAATAAGCCAAGAGAAATATGAAAAGAATATGAAAATGAAAGCCAAAGATAAAGCTCTTGAACAGATGAAACAGCGCTGGCAAGACAAACCTCTGCATGGCCAATATCCAGTACGTGCCAATAAATCTAATGTTGACAAAGTTAATACTCATCGATGGTTACGTGCATCTGGATTAAAGTCCGAAACTGAAGGCTTTATTCTTGCAGCACAAGACCAAAGTCTTTTCACGAGAAACTTTCAGGCAATTATTATGCATAATAATATGGATCCAAAATGCAGGTTTTGTGATAAACACCAAGAAACAATATACCACCTAATCTCAGGCTGTTCTGTGCTTGCCCCAAATGAATATAAAAATCGCCACGATAGAGTTGGGCAATATTTACATTAGGCAATATGCAAACATTATGGAAAAGCTCTAGGCAAACACTGGTATGAACATCACCCAGCACCGGTTACAGAAATAGAAGATGTAGCCATTCTATGGGATTACACCATCTACACAGACAGAAAAATTGAAGCAAACAGGCCAGACATTATTGTTAAAAACCAGAAGAAGAAAACTTGTCTATTAATTGATATGGCTTGTCCAGCGGATTGTAACATAGCAATCAAGGAATTTGAAAAACTGTCAAAATATAAAGACCTGGAAATTGAAATAGGAAAAATGTGGAAATTGAAAACAAGAGTTGTGCCAGTGATAGTAGGTGCACTTGGAATGATAAAAAATGGAACAAAACAACACATTGAAAGAATCCCTGGAAACCCCAGCTTAAGAGATATACAAAAAATTGTCTTATTAAGTACAGCCCACACACTAAGGAAAACTTTATCTATGTAATGCTGGAGATGATAGGGAAGATAGAAAAACATGAAATGGAGCCATAACAACACGCCACTACCTGCCTTAGGTCTCCCCGCAGACTTGGTTGGTAGTGAGACCAAAGCAGAAATCGAAATATGATGAAAAATGACATAATAATAATAATAATGTATTCAATAATAATAATAATAATAATAATAATAATAATAGAGACAGTTTAGCTTTTTTTACCAATATCTTTTTAGCGAATGGTAAACTCAGGTATAATAAAATTTAAATAATACGTTACTCATTTTTTACCACAAAAGAATTAAACAGATAAATTGACCATAATAGGCATTGAACTTGCCAACTATTATATCGAGAAGCTGGCTCCAAACGTTTGGCTAAACGAAACTCATACAAAATAAGCCCTACTATTTCCGATGAATATCTATGAATGAATCTTTAATCCTGGCTCAACTGGAGGACACAGGCATTCATAGGGAAATTGGTATTTATTCAATGTTCTACAATCAAACCCGTTGAATACTTAAGGTTAAAAATGATTGATTTATGGCTTGCGCGCCTGTTGTCGAATATTAACCCTTATTGAAAATCTTTGGAACTTTGTCAAAAGCCGCTATTATGAGTGAAGTAAATAATTTTCCTATACGTATGTACTTTGAGAGGAAATATCATCCATTTTGAAACCATCACTTATCGACATTTACAGAGATTAGGATGCATGATATCAAAAGATAAGTGAAAATCATGCCATAAATTAAAATCATTTTTATACTGTCTTATTGATTCTTTTATTCGAAAATCAATATTTTAAATAAAGTATGTCGCTTTTGTTGTGGATAGATATTAAACATTATCTTGTAATCAAACTCACGTTTTTCTCCGTTGATTCGAGACTTCCATCCCGTTTTTTTTTATTTCTCATTCGGAAACATCACACACTCTTGAAACACGGCCACAATAGATGTGTATAATTTTTAATGATACTGGTTATACCTTGACGGAATAAAATCCTCAATTTGTTATTATATACCATACTTTGTATTCACTTATAATTTTCAAAAATCCAATATATCGAAACGAAACAACGGTAATACAAGGGTTTTTCAAATGAAGAAACATAATGTAACCATTGAACAAACAGCTCATTTCAATGTCCTGTGTAATTTATTGAATCGTTCTTTCAAAATAATTTTTTAAGAAAATTGCTTTCTCAGGTCCGATGGTTGTTATCTATCTTTACTTTGAAACTTTTCATTTAAAAAAGTGTGAAATACCAATATCTTGATGGTATCATTTTGTTTTCCTTCAGTTATACGTAATAACTATTTTAGATGTTGTATTTTTTGGAAGTCTTAAATTGAATTCGTTTCTTTTATTTGATACAGTTTTTTAGTGATTCTGATGCACTAGTTAACAAATTCAAAGCAGTTTGGTTCTATGTCCAAAGTAAAGTTTCATAATTCTAGTTTCTAATATGATTGCACGTTTAGCAATTACTGAAGTTATTAAATGTTTCTTTTTATACATCAAATAAGTCTTTACGATATATTTTGTTTTAAAACTGTAAAGTAGTTGATAGTTTAGTTTTAGAAACTTCAGTTCATTTCTATAAAATAGCGACCATTTGCTGACATTAGCAAAGTGTCAGCTTACATCTTAAGTTTGATCTGTTGTCGTCATTAGACATATAAAAATGGATATGTCTGTGTGTGTGTTTGTGTGTCTCCATGCTAACGAACTCTAATTCTCAGACGTCCTTAGTTCGATTTCAACCAAAATTAGGTCAGTTCTTGATCATGACATGAATCTGTGGTGTACGCAACATTTTTCGAATTGATTTGCAAGGTAAGGTAGAAATCACCGAAACTATTAAAATTTACAAACTCTTCTCCTCCAAGACGCCTTATGCGAATTCAACCAAAGTCGGAAAACTTGTTGATAAAGGTTCAAACATTTGATGTAGAAAGGTTTTTCGAATTAATATAAAGGGTTCGTAAAAAAAAAATCAACGACAAACATAATTTTGGGTGATTTTAGCGCACTTATATGAATTTCTTCAAGACGCTTCACCCAAACTCAACTAAAATCGAGTCACTAGTAGATCAAAATTTGATGTTTTGATATGCAAAGAAAGATTTTAATTGACACATAGGGTACGGTAAAGATTTTTGGAAAATATTTCATTAATCGACCGTTTATTTCTCCGAAACGCTTAGTTTTATTCCAACAAAACTCGAGTCATTTTTAAACTTCCACCTCATCATTAAAATTTCACGTTTTCTACAAGGTGCTAACTTTATCAACGTTGTATCGACAATGCATCCACTTCTCTATCACATTACAGGCTACCGTAACAACTTCCAGGTTCTTTTTATTGTACATACATCATTCCTGTTTATTGGCAAATTTGACTAAGAATGAATCTCGTTTTACAAATACAAGAAAACAAATTCTTACTTCGCATAGTATTTTAAAACGCGTCACAGCAATCTCATAATGGAGACATTTTAATAAGCATTTGACATTAACATTTCAACATAAACTCTAAGGTGTCTCTAGTAACACCGGGCTATCCATAAAGTAAAAAAAAAGTGTTTGTTTGAATAAATGGATGAACAGTGTATAACATTGTGAGATGTAAGATATATACATAAAAGACACTCAGCAGATAGATAGCTTTCTACAATTCATTCATTTTATGGCCTTCTAAAAAACAATTCAATATTCTTTTTTCTCAGCACTGCTCTAAATTGCTGCAGTAACATTTTAGAAAATAATTTTGTTTTCATTTTTGATATTTGTACACAAATGGGCTGAAATTCTCATCATTTTCTACGCTTGTTCAATTAGATTTTGTTTTTTTTTATTCAGATATATATTTGATAACATTTTTCATGTTGTCGTATATATAAATGTTAGGTTGGTCCTTTTATTTAATCAGGAAATGTGAATTAGATATAGAAGATTTCGATCAGATTTTAAACACAAATTCATACACATAAACATTTAAACATTTTTAAAATCATTTCACACAAGCAAGCAAATAAAACAATTAGAATGCAAGGGGATACTGAGTGTTAGATAATAAGAAAAAAAACTATTTCTAATAAGAGAGAAAATAAATGAACAAGAGTTACGAAGAAAGATGGTAACGATTGACTTTGCTTTTAAAGTTTGAATATCAAAAGTCAAATGGGAAGCAAGAAGCAATTATGACGTTTAACTGTGTTTATGAATACGTTTATTAATTTAATCCACAACAAAAATAAATAAATCAGCCGAGTAAATATTAAATGACTTAGTCAACCCCGAACGCCCACAAACATGTTAATTTAAAAATAATAATCAACAAAAAATAATAATGAAGTTTACTTTGAATGAACATGATTCCAAAACATTTCATACAAACGCAGGAGTCCGTAAAGGCTCTCTTGTAGCTCCTACGCTTTTACTGATATTCATCAATGATCTTCGTGGTATAATCAGTTTCCAAGAAGGCATCTACGCAAATAGCACAATTATTTTCGTTCGTTTCAATACGAAATCTTCCCTGGCTTACAAATTACACCTGGTTGCCTCACTTTCAAAAGCATTTTGAATCTTTGATAGAATGTGGTAGTGAATGATTCGTAAAATCTAATGCCTCCTAAACAAAGCTGCTCTCTATTAGCCATCATAGAGAAAGTTCTTGTTAAAAATTAGAATGGATAACGCTAGTTATCTAGAAAGCACAGCAATGCGCCTCCTTGGTCTCACTCTCTGAAACGACTTCGAATATATATTCTACATTGAATCCATCACTACATCTACTTCTAGAAATGTTTGTTCACTGAGTCAGGTCAGGATTTTTTCTCTTCAGAATACATTTTTCACGTTTATAACTCTAATATTCTTCCGTGTATTAAATACTGTTGTTATATATGGTCGGGTGTTTCTGTTAATCATCGAGATGTTCTCGAAAAAAACAAAGACGGATCTGCATTGTTGTCGATCCTGAATTGGTAGCCTCCTTCAGTCACTTTCTCACCGACATTCTGTGACGTTTCTCTGCATTTTCTACACTCATTATCATGACAACTGTTCTGATAAGGTTTTTTACCCTGAACATATGTATTTATTCGTGCTACTAAAGTGGCATCAAGGTCTCCTCATTTTACCGTCGACCGACTTAAATATTACCACCTATTCTACTCTAACAATTTCATTTCTTGCACTTCCAGTTAGTTTGTAGCAATCACTTACATTGGCTTGCATCCTTGATAGCTACAAGCTCAAAAATGTTAAATTCAATGTCAATTGTTGTCTTTTATCTACGTGATTTTAATCGATCTCTTGATTTTCTTTGACATCCACTGCACCATTTTTATTCTCTTACGTAAACCTGTGGCATTTCTTCCTTGCTTGGTGTGAAATGATTATAAAAAATAATTCTAAATAAAAAAAGTTTGAAAACAATATAAATATCTAAAACATTTATCCGGATACACAATAATTTCCAATCAGTAGCTCTAAGTATAATCTGAAACAAATTTTAACATCCATCAAAATAATCGTTAGAATAATACAATAAATCACTGACTTGCATACATAAAGAGTTGAGCGAAAACTCAGCGCATAGAACCTGAAAAGTACGTTTAAGCATGAAACAGTCTGTCGCCTCTCGGTGTTGACTTAAATGTGTCGAAAGCAAAGCTTTCTTTCCAGATAGTGATTAGCATGCCAGTATAGTAAGTTTTTAGCAACCATCTCATAATCCGGTAATTTGGCAAATGGTTTAAATTACTAAGAACATTACAAAACATACATGTTTGTATGTCTGAATTTGTGTGTGTATGTGTGTGTGTGTGTATGTGTTGAGGGTGTGTCTGTGTGTTGAGTGTGTATCTGTGTGAGTGTGTGTGTGATTGTAATGGTGGCTATAGTAGAAACTCTTCAAAATATTTTTTTTAATTCCTTCTTCTCACCCACTCAATAGAAACTTTATTTCTTAATTCGATTTCATTTCCACTTCTCCAAGACAGGATAACAAAAGACCACACGAAATATTTCCTAAAAGAAGCTATCGAAAATTTTCAGACATTAAAATAACAGAACACTGGCTTCTTTTGTACCGATTCTCACTTTCTTATTTTCATTTATTTATACTGCAGGAAATCATTCAATTATGAAAAATAAACTAACATAAATGCATACAGCCGAGTTGATGGCAGTCATACAAGGGATCAATTTAATATAAGTAAGAATTATAGCCGATAGGAAATCTTATACAAATATTATATCTATAATTGAATATGAATATTACCATAGATTTAATATGAAGTTTGCAGAATATATCTCAATTCAGCTCAATCGTCAAATGTCTGGCCAAATGATAAACTATAAGATTCTTTTTAAAAGTCTTTCTGGGATATGGCCTGTCCTTTTTCAGCAACATTTCTTTTTCCATGCATTTCTGACTATATCATTCACACACAAAGTGACATTCCCATTAGGAACAAAAATGAAAAAAAAAGAACCGGATAGAAAGATTACGTTATATTTACAATATAAAACTATATATATATATATATATATATATATATATATATATATATATATATATTTTCTAGACATATGCTATTAAATATAAGAGACAATGAATGTCTATTATGTTTAATCATGAGCCGTTCTAAACGTCGTATTTTTGCTTTAATTTCAGTTGAAAATAAAGACAAAAATTCTCCAACATTTGGATAATTATTTATTGGTTTTCTTCTAAGCTTTCTCTGAAAAACATAAACATGTAGGTAATATCAGACAGATTTTGGTCAACAATACGGTGATCCTTACTCATACACACAGTAAGAGGAACCTGCAGATATTGGAGGCCATGTACATCAAATCAAAACAAACAACACTCAATAAAATCAACTTTAAAACAGGAAATAACATATTACATTGCATTTGACTAGATGGTTTTGTTGTCATTTCGCGCTATCCCGCGGTGTGACGTCATAAAACCGCATCGCAAACTTAAGAACTGCGTTTATTATTTTTGGTAACTATTGCCGTTGCCAAGCGGAGTTTTATGTCAACACAAAATAAAATAGTCGGTGATGGTGGATTTTATAATATTTCAGTTTAAACTCTCTCTCTGAAGATGGCTCATGTGAGCCGGAAGCTTAGAAGAAAACCAATAAATAATTATCCAAATGTTGGAGAATTTTTGTCTTTATTTTCAACTGAAATTAAAGCAAAAATACGACGTTTAGAACGGCTCATGATTAAACACAATAGACATTCATTGTCTCTTATATTTAATAGCATATGTCTAGAAAATTACTTGCTGCCTCGATATACTAAATATATATATATATATATATATATATATATATATATATATATATATATATATTCAGATCTGAGATTAAGGACAGCATGGCTAAATAAAAAGAAGACAAATGGGATACTGTATTTAACTCGCCTATACGTTTCTTTTTGCCTTGATAAAGTCCATTACAGGATGAAACGCGTAGGTGAATTTAAGTTAGTAATCTATTTCATTTCCCTTTAATTTAAGCTAGAAACACTTTCTCGTTGTTTTGTTATTATAGTGATGTGTCAAATTGTTATTATATGATGAAATGGCGATGGCCAAATGGCGGCTGTCTTGTATTAAGATGTACTTATTAAATTTGACAAGTTCAAGAGATTTGTCTGTTTCTGTACCAACCTGGATAAATTCGGGCGTAGGGGAAAAATCACATCTATTTGAAATTTAAATTTTCAATGTTTATATCTTTCATTATTTTAGGTTTTCTCAATCATTTTACTTTCTTCCTTTCTCCGACGCTTTTTCTCTCTCTCGCTCTCTCTCTTCTCTCTCTCTATGCAGATCGTTGTCATTTTTTCTTGTATTTTGTTTATTTCTCCATCTACTATCGCAGATTCTCTTTTACTATCACTCACGTTTAAGAAAAAAATTGAAGACGTATACATCGCGAACATTTCCAACGTACATTAGTTGTTAATCTGTCTTTGTTCAGTTAGACGCCTCTACTGTCATTATTCCCATCAGCTTAGGTGATCATACTGACCGTTTAATGAGAAAATGATGATTTTTCAGCAGCCGATTTTTGAGAAAAAAGAAAGTTTTTGTTTTCATAAAAACAGAAGTATAACTGATTTCATCTAGAGTCAAATTATGCACATTAAACATATTCTTGAACGTTATTTAGTATCACTTTTAACAGTTTAATTTGTTTCAATCTAACAAATAAACTTCCGTAATTCTTGTTGTTAGTCAGTGTACAGAAATAGTTTATCCCTCTATCATAATATCTCTTATTGCAGTAACATTTGAAATACCGAACGATGTCATTATGGTCATGGATGATGCTAGCTGGGTTGATTATGTCACCATGGATGATGCCATGATAACAATTGGGAGGAGAAAGAGTTACTCAGGGGAAATCTGACTCGAGAAACAATAGAATCTAACGACGAGGAAGAAGAAAAGTATGAGCCGATTCATGATTTGATAACTTACAGGGTTGTCCGTGCCCATCTCGATGTACTCAAATTATTTGCTTTGGTCATAAAGACCTATAAATGATAGACCAAATAAATAAATGACAACATTAACTAGAATCGAAGTTGTCATATTACAAAAAAAAAATGAACAAAAAAAAACAGGCAGTTATTGCAGTCTGTGTGTGTGTGTGACACACACAGACTGCAATAACTGCCTATACAAGTGTGAATGAATAAGTTTTATTTCTTTTGTTAACCGTTGTAAATACGACTTTAATGTTAAAAAACAATTATGCTGAATAATTTTTTTCAAAATTAGACCATCTTATGTTGTCATTTGTTTATTACCAGATTACATGGTAAAATAATAAAATATGTACATTATGGAGAGTGAAATATACGATCTTAGGGAGGATAGGTCCGACACTTTAGTGATTGACCTCCTGCCGTATGCGATTAGTTTTTGATGGCAGTAGGTGTGGTCGCATACAACAGATTCCACCATATATATATATATATATATTTCAATACAAAAAGGAAAAGCATGTAGGTAAAATACCGAAAAACCAGTTCCTATTAATATTAATTTTATTAATATTAAAATTGAACCAGACGGAGGACTCGATGTAAATAATATCTATTTATAGAGCCAAATATGTGTATTATATCAAATTAAGTTCCGAATTCTACAATCGTTGTATAGTTATTTCAGCGAGAAAAATCACTCTTCTTAGGCCAAATTCAATTTTATTTTCAAATATGTTACAAACATTTACATACAGGAAGGTGTCCAAAAATCTATCAATCTACAGGAAGTTTATATAACAAAAGGGGGATTTAAGAAACAATTTTAAACTTTTGTCGCCCAAACATTTATGTTTAAAAATCGCCCATTTATATGTAAACTTTTTTTACCTCTGTTATCCTCCTTCAAGTAAATCAAAGAAATTTTAGTAAATTTTAATTTGTTGCGGTTTGTAATTTTATTAGTTAAACGCATGACTTATTGGAAAGTATATATCACGTATTATTTTTTTTAATTTTGCATCTGTATCCGAAAATTTGGCCTAAATATTAAAATAAAAAATGAAATAAAACTGTAATATTATTTAATTTGATAAGCTATTAACTGCTTGATTAAATAATAGAATTAGGTACATTATAGTCTGAAGGGAAAAAAAATTCTGTTACTATTGAAATTTTAAAAGAATTGCTTTCATTGTTTGTATCATAATAATTTATAAAATTTCAAAAATATTTTTAAAATCCCCAATGAATTGTTGCGGTACAATTTCTTACTTAAAAACTGATAATTATAATTCCTATCAGAAACTGCAAAATTTAATAAAAATTGTTTTACCTCTATATTTTTAAAATACATTACTTTTTTCAAACGTGTTTTGTATGGTAATTTCTATGTGCAAGTTGAAAGGTCAGGATTTTTTCCTTTACACGAAAAAAAATTGTACAATTTTGTTCCTTACACACGCCATATAATTATATCTCTAATCAAGAACCTGTCAACTCGTTCTTGATATACTGCGGACAGGTCAAAAAGATAAAAACCGTAAGAAAGAAATAGTTTTATTCTAAATTTTAGGTTAGAAATAAGTAATATTTGTGTAAATCAGATTAAATTTAACATAAAATTTGCTAATTTTCGGAAAATAATGTGTCGCATATGTATAATTTATTTTTGCAAGATTTTTAAAACCGAGAATTAACTTTTGTTTAAAATGTGTCGATCACTCAAAAATGGTGGCAATATTAAAAAATGAAAAATAATCTAACTTTTATATTCCAATAAATATAACTCCTGTTTGAACTAAACCAGAGTAATTTGCTGAGTGGAAATAGTATATTTAATCATTTAGCTTTCAGTTAAAACTAAATTAAAAGTTTTATAAAAATCTTATCATTCTTACAAATTCAGGTTAAAAGTTACATATCGAAAATGACTAGAGGTACATACTTCTAACCATTACACGGCGTCGATGTGCTCATGTTTGTTTGTATCTATATAATGATTCATCCCATTCATAATGCATAATGATTCATCTCAGTCATGCGCAATAAGTGATACAAATTTGACAATCAGGACTGATTGAACGGAAGATTTTCCCGCTGTAGGTCTCCATTAATTTCGGCGGTAGACTGGTTGCTAACAATGGCTAGAGAACCCAATCTGTTTTCTTATTTCCCCCATAGCTGAAAGGAAGATATGGATTAATATCTTTCCCAAAGGTATTTGCTGGTGGAAAATGTATTAATCCATCACTTTTCTCCAGCACATGTACGATATGTTAAGCGCATTAAAACATAATTTTTTTAAAATTCGTATGCATTAGGTATCATAGTTATATTTTACATTTTACATATATAAATCATTATGGCTCTGTGCTTCTTTCAAAACTTACCTGATAACTTTTATATTTTCTACTCAATCTCTTTACATGTAAAAAGCTATTCGATTGTCTTTCTGGGTTCTAGATATTGAATTTAATTTTTTTCTTTTATACTAGAAGGGTTTCAGTTTTTCCTTGAGCGAAGAAAATATTCACTGATAATCCTCACTGTGACACTTCATACGAAACCTTGTAGATAATTCCTCGAGTCAGCCGACGAAATTGTTCCAACATTCCCTAACATACCAGTTCTTCAAGTAGATTGGTAAGAATCAAATTTCGTAAACTCAGTCCTAGCTAGTGACGTATCCTTAAGATATAATTGTTTTGAATCGCGAGCTATGTTCAATTGAAATAACCAGCAAAAAGTAACTTAGGTAATGGTGATAACTTGTACATCGAAGGAAAAATATATCAGTTATTCAAATTGAGGCTCTCATAATTATGTTCTGTTTTTTTTTTATTTCGTTTTTTTTCTGACTTTCATTTGAACAATTTCTCATAGTTTTATATTATACAATAATTTATTTGCTTTCTTTTTTCTTCATCAGCTTCTTTCTCTCATAATATATGTGGCTGCTTTTCTAAATCTTATCTTACCATTCTCATATAATTATATTTTTACGTTCTCTGTCACTTGTTCTACGATCTCAATAACATTGTTGTTATATTCAATATAAAATCAACTTTCGATTTGTAAAAACCACCATCATTAACCATTATGATCACCATCATCATAATGATCTTATTCAACTGCAGTAACAATAGGAACTCGGTTTGACGAATTTTCAAATAACTGTCTGTTTATTTCTTTAAAATGAATAACTTGTCCTGTAAAAAATTAATGAAGCCATACATAATTACGTAGTTGTCGTCGGTCTCAATCTAAGTACTTTTGTTGCTTTAAGAAATAAGATAAAAAGAAATATTGCAGACAACATTAACGAATCCAGAATTTTATCGAGAGTACAGAAAATAAAAAAACAAAACAAAAAACACTAACTGTCTGCCTGGATGATCCGAGCCAAACTTGTCACGCCCTCAGCCTCGTCTATCTCTCTATCTCTCTCTCTCAGCTGTGTCACTCTCTTTCTCTCTCTCACCTTCTATCTCTTTATATTTTTCCTCGTTTCATAGGCAAGTCTAAAATGTCATTAGATTGCATGAGATTACAAAACGTAAAAATAAAAGAGAATCAGAAATCCGAGAATGGGGATGATTGAAGAGAGGATAAAAAAGAAACAAGTTTTAATAATAAAGAATACTAGCAGTATAGCTCGGCGTTGCTCGGGTGTAATGAAAGCTTTAAAACTAATCCATGGTCCTGGAGCTCAGACTCTTTGGACGTTGACATGAAAGACTAAAAAGCAATAGTTGTTTCCAGTTGAAGCGAAACCGTAGACTGAAAGAAAAATGAATGGATGTACGTCAAATTGTGATTTCCTGGTATCAATATCAAATAAGTTTTTTTCATCGTAAACTGTATTTGGAAGGCTAAATAAGTTCTCTGAGTAAATGGTATCATGGCTGAGTATAAGAACTACAATTATACCTACTTAGAGCCAAACTCGAAGCAAAAATTAAAAAACAAAAAAATGGTTGAAAAAATACAGACATACAGACAGATAAACAGAAACACAAACATCTTGCCTTTATATATATATATTATCGATTTTCTGCACTATTATAAGAACTGCAACCTTGAAACTTCTGAATATCGTCTTGCCTATGAGTGTATCAAATTTGATTAAAATCGAACCACTCCTTCTATAACCCGATTTTTTCGATTATCGATTTTCGATATTTATCGGGGGTTACCTCGACACAAAACCTAGCTAAGAACAGTCGCAGGCACTTATAGTAAAACTGTGTGAATTTTCAAGAAAGTCGGTTCAGCCGTTTCGGAGTCTATATGTATCGGACACACACACATACACACACACATACACACACACAGATACACACACAAAAAGTTCCATTTATGAATAAGTTTAGATGTCTTCATTTCTGAGATATAGTATTTACAGTAGGTACATTATTCTGACTATTGTTCCCATCTTTGTTGCCATTTGTGCGACGTTTCGGTCGTTCTACGCTCCGGCCTTCATCAGGTGCTAGGAATTTCGAACCGAACCCTTTAAGACACATGGCCTAGTGGATATAGGTATTGGTTAGTTCCTGTGACTTGATCCAAAGAGTTGTACGTTCAATACCAGTCAACAACAGTGGTGAACAAGTAACCTGCAGGGTTAGAGGTAGATAACACATGACTTCGAATCGAGATTTGACGCAAAGAATGAGAATGATATACCCCAGTGATTGTAATAAATGTTTCGGTACGAAACTCTTAGCAACTGACAAAGGCCGAATCGTACAATAGCCAAAACGTTCTATAAATGGTAATACACATGAGGTCAATAGTCCGAATGCTGTAAATACTCAAAAGAATATGATTATTCACGTTTTACTTGCATTTTGAAAATTGTAGTTTTTATTGAATAAAAAAGCGGAAGTCATTTCTTCATATTGGAAGTGCGAGAAAAACAGTTTTGGTCGATTTTATACACAGCATCTATTTGTAGAACCGCATCACGTTTGTTTAAAGTCTTCCTTTTATCCTTGATGAGATTGTGAAGGATACTCTGCTATATTGAATGACATCCATCACGAAGCAATCCAGTACTTTCTTCTTTTTATCCAGCAAAATTTTTCTGTTTCATAATACTCTACTAAGCATTTGGAGTGCTTGCTTCATTGTCCATGCCAATATGTCTTCGGTTCCTTGGTATTTCAATTTCCGTACATAATTTACTTTAATATCCGTGGTCTGTAGTTGGCATTTGGTCGCCCTTTTTTACTGAAGACCATTTATTCAGTTTACTTTTAGTTTATATGTAGTCCTAACTTACCGTTTTCTTTAGCTACCTTCTGTAGTAGGTTTTGTAGATATCTGTCCGTGTCTGTAAACAGCAATCTATCATTTTTATGCTTATTTTGTTCAGGTGGTGGATAATAACGTATCGTGGCAGGATTTCTAGAGCTCTCAGAATTGTCTCGCTGTAGAGGATTTACACCTTCTTCTATCCGTGTATATATGCTGGAATTGTTCTTTGTCGTATACAAGCATTTTGCTGCCAGTACAGGTTCTTTATTCCTCCAATGTTTTTCTCGAACATGTCAAACTTTTAGAACATGTTTAACAAGTCTTTGTGTCGTAATTTGTCGAATGCCTTTGCGTTATTTATGAAAAACTGGTAAACTTCCTTCCGAATTATTTTTTTTAATTTTCTGATAACATTCTGAGCATAAATACTTCGTCTCTTGTTCCAGTGTCCTTCAGAAAACAGCACTGTTCCTGTCCTGTCTTTGGACGGATTTGTTGATAAAGCTATTCATCAGAAGACGGTTGATGGAATTTGTTATGTCACTCATTAAGTTGATTGTTCAGTGGAGTTCATATTTCTTTCTAACAGCACACATAAATCTATACAAACAGAGCAATAGGGAATAAAATCTCTTGAGAGCAGTTGCCATGAAAATATTTGTAGAAAAGACAAAGGGAAGTCACATGGAAAACCAAATGACCCTTAAGAGTAGAGATCTTACAATAATGCCCGCAGGAAACTTCAAAGTTGGCTTGACTAAAATAACACCGATCACCTAAGTGACAAATTTATCTACATGAACTGTATTAACGATCTGTCCTTACCTTGATATCGAAGATTTTATGACAAAAAATTTGCTCGTCTAAAATGACATTCTATTATTAATCTACTGGAAATATCAGCAATTTTGCCCCTAAACATCATTATAATAAAAACAACATATATATATATATATATATATATATATATATAAATATTCCATTTTTAAACGAGTTATTTCGCTACCCAAGTTTCTACCATGAGTGGTGTCTTCAGTCGATTTTTAAGAACTGATTTTGCCTTTTACCGTTTTTCTTTTTAAGAACTCTTTTGTAACGTTGTTGTATTTCAGCGTTCATGTGGCAGAGAATCTATAGAAACGCATTGTTTAAATTAAAACGAATTATGACGTTTTCATCCATGGTTGTGTAAACCTAAGAGGTATTTCTTAGTGTAAATGCATTTTGTTATAAAAGGTCTACAGTATAATTGTATAGAACACATTTTAATACAAATGTGTACTGGTCTAACCATTAGGACCAAATACCGAGTATTAAGTATTAAAAAATCAATATATATATATTCCATTTTTAAACGAGTTATTTCACTACCCCGTTACTACCATGGGTGGTGTCTTCAAGCAATTTTGAATAACTGATTTTATCTTTTACCGTATTTCTTTTTAAGAACACTATTGTAACGGTGTTTTATTTGAACGTTCACGTGGCAGGGAATTTGTAATGTCTTCTAGGACTAAAAATATACATAAAGCAACAGAAAACTGCTTCCACAAATGCATGTACATAATACCAATAACTGAAAATATAAGCAACGATGACGTTTTGGAAAGAACCATATGTAAGTGGGAAATATATGCACACTCTTATTTAACACGAGGAAGAGAGGATGGAACTTCTGAGGCACCTAATGAGTAAAAAGAATCTGAAAATGGTAATAATCATAGTACAAAATTAAGGCAATATAAACAAAGGAAAAAACGTATAGTCTAGCTAGAAAACTTAAGCAAATAGATAGCGAGGCAAGGTTCAAGAAAGATAACAGAAAGTCAAAGTGCTTCAAAGGACACGGAACTGTAAAAACCTATGATCCACCTACTGTGGGACACGGCACATACAAATAGAAGTTGAAAATGAATATTTGATTTGTTTGACTTGTTTACTCTGGGCTTCGAACCATGGGAAATATTTCAGCTAAGTGAGCTTTGTTTTGTTGTTTTTGAAAGACAATTACTAAATCCAGCAACAATTCCGTGGAACTCTGTTTCTTAGACGTACAAATTTAATTATCTCAACTCGTTTGTCTTGTGTGCTGTTTTTGGTTTATATTTCTGAAGAATGCAAATCGTGACAATAGGTTTCACTTATTCGATTACTTATTCTTTAATTTAATAATTACATTGTAATTTTCCTTCTTTTCAAATCTATGTCTTCTTAACATGGTTTCTGATAATTCTATGTTTCTATTTCTTATTGACAGACAACCTGTGTAATGTATTTCAACTGCGTTCTACATGGATTTAAAACTTAATATATTGTCTGTTTGCAGCTCGCTGCTGAAACACATTCACCCATTTTGAAATATAAAAAATAGAACTTAACATTCTTCATCAGTATGAATAATTATTTAGGCTACTTGGGTGTTACTATAGCGCGTGAGTCTATCTCAATATATCGTCTACCCAGGTTCAGCACGGATGCCTACTCTAGCAATTGAGCGATGTCGGTTGGATGCTAAAATGATGATTCTCAAGAAAATGTCAGGAGTGGTAGTCAGCTGTTTAAGTTACATCTTAAAACCTTTGCTGGAATATGATGAGAAATAATTCAAATGATCTATTCATGCTATTCATAGAAGATATTAAAAGCAATTAGTGCTAAAATAAATATATGTATTGTATTCGAGAGCGTGTTTTCTTTACCTTTCTACCTTTAATATAAATGTAAATAGTTTATAAATATACAAATATTAATATACGTTTTAAATATAGAAGTATACACAAAAATAATATCTTATAGTTTGATGCTGCCGTAGGTGTTACTCTATAGACGAAACGGGAAGTAGACTTCAAGCTATATTGAGGTAGACGTCGAACTTTATGGAAGAAAACATCACGCTGTATTAAGGTATTGAAATAGACCTCATATTATATTAAGGTAAACGTCACATTATATTGAAATAGAACTAACGCTATAATGAGGTAGACGCCATATAATATTGAATTAGACCTCACGCCATATTGAGGTAGACGTCACACTATATTGAAATAGACCTCACGCTTTATTGTGGTAGACGTCACATTATATTGAAGTAAACCTTACGCTATGTTGAGGTAGACGCCTCACTATTTTGAAGTAGACCTCACGCTATATTAAGGTAGACGTCACACTATATTGAAGTAGACTGCACGCTATGGTGAGATAGATGTCACACTATTTTGAAGTAAACCTCACCCTATATTGAGTTAGACGTTACACTATAATGAAGTAGACCTCACGTTATAGACGTCACTCTATGTTGAAGTAGACCTCACCCCTTGTTGGGGTAGACATCACAATATATTGAAGTAGACCTCACGCTAATTTGAGGTAGACGTCATACTATATTGAAGTAGACATCACGCTATATTGGGGTAGACACCACAGTATATTGAAGAAAAACCCCGCGCTATATTGGGGTAGACATCGCAATATATTGAAGTAGACCTCACGCTATAATGAGGTAGACGTCACACTATATTGAATTAGACCTTACGCTATTTTGAGGTAGACGTCATACTTTATTGAAGTAGACCTCATGCTATTTTGAGGTAGACGTCATACTATTTTGAAGTAGACCTCAAGCTATATTGAGGTAAACATCACACTATATTGAAGTATACCTCACTCTAGATTGAGGTAGACGTTACACAATATTAAGTTAGACCTCACGCGAGATTGAGGGAGACGTCACACTGTATTGAAGGAGACCTCACGCTATACTGAAGTAGACCTCAAGTTTTAATGAGCTAGACCTCATGCTATAGTAACACTGATATTTTATAGCATGCTAGACATTAACTCTTTCTTTGCTGGTAAACAGTCGGCATGGAGAATATAAAATAATAATATAAAGCTAATTCTTTTAATTTTAAGAAGTAAACAAAAATAGACGCATCCCTTTAAAGACGAAGTATATATTTACACGGCATTGCCATGATGGCATTATGTGACACAAGGTCGATTTTTATGTGGGAGGTTATTCGTATACATATAAGCCAAAGACAAAACGGTCCAGTCTCTGTAACACCTGTCACGCTGGCGTGGATATTGTACCGACGCTCTTCTCTTACCAGTGTACCAGTGAATATAATATTTTTTTTTCGTAAATCATTTCACTCCAAGAAATAAAGAACCTCAACTAGTAAGCAAGGACATACAGTAAGAGAAAAGACTAAATACAAGGGGGATTGAGGAAATGCTAATTGCTAAAAGCTGAACGGGTTACTGAAGATAGCAAATGGCTATTGACGTTCCACTTAAACTTTTGGAGATATCAGCGGATAAGCAAACGGATGAGAGTTCCAAAAGCTTCAAGCGTATGAAAATCAACTGTTGGAGTAGAAATGACGGTTGAACTTGACTATTTAAATGATAAAAGAGGGAGACCTAAATGCCAATCTAGTAGCACGTTTAAATTTATGCGGTCTGTGTTCCAGGTAGAAAAGCACGAGAGAGTTGACATGAAAATATTTGTATAAAAGACAGAGAAAAGCCAAGTCATGTTGGTGAAAATATGAGTGAAGTCGAGGTGCCAGGTCAGTACTGATTAAATTGTAGATCCTTTTTTCGATCTTTAAACTAATTAAAATATATCATATTATTAATAAAATTAAATAATTTCATTGGAAATTACTTCATTTACTTTCTGATATCGAAAATAAATTTTAGCAGATATGTCTTTTGAATTATTGGAACAAGGGTTGTGCATATTTGGCTCAATTGTGGTTTCCATAAAAGGCGATACACAGGCTCGAACCCTGACGGAAAGACAAAAATCATTTTATGTCTCGCCAAGGTGCAACTCAGTAAATACATTCTTATGAAGTTAAAATTAAGGTTGACTTTGCAAACACGTGTATCTACTAATTATAAGTCTTAAATTAATAAAAAATAACAATTAAATAATATAATGTTTTTCTAAGTGCAACTTAGAAGTGGCATAAGTTTGAAGATCTAACTCACCATTCAATTGTCAAAGAGGTAAGCTTGATGAGCATTGAATTACGTCGAAGTACCACTTAATTAAGGAGAATGCTCGGTATGAAAATTCTTGAATATTACTAGGATTAACAGTCACTTCAAGAAGACTGGAGTATCCAGTTACTGAAACATAAATGGTAATAACAAAATTATTACAAGATTGACAAGAGACAGATCTGACCAAAAATAGACTACCGCTTTCAAATACGAGCTACATTCGTTAATTCCCCAACTCTAATTCTCTTAGCTAAGACCCGCCACTCGGCATATATTGCGGTAAGCTCCTCTACATTCTCTTCGTATTTCTTTAGTAAGGAGCAAATAACAATTTGACACTTTCTTTTCATGAAGCGTTTCATTGCGGAGTAGTAAAGCAGGTGGAAGCTTTCAGCTTTGTTACGATCATAACCTCTCGTCATTTCTGGGATTTTGTTATGAGGAAACACACCTATTCCTCAGATAATAAACTCTCCCTCCTATATTAACAAGAGTTAACGGGAAGTTCCTAGGAGCTCTTTAGACATCTATTGATGTTCAGTAGAACTTCTCGGCAGTTGATATTAGTCGGAAGTTAGCCGAATACTAAGGAATCAGTTTTCAGTGGAAGATTACAAAGTTCCTAGCATTTTGGGCACGTTAAGTCAATTAGCAACCGACATAGCACTAGTATAACCTTCAGTGCGAAAACTACTCCACAACAGATTTACTGTTTTCTTCTATATATCAGTAAATTACCATACCTGATACACGCTCAGGCGATCATTTCTCTTTTAAGACAAGATTGAGTAAGCAAAATATTTTCCGTAATAGGTTGGCATTAATTTTTGTGGTAGACTGATTACCAACCTAATCAATAGAACCCAATCTGCCCGGCTATTCAACTAACAGCTGAAGAGAGACGTGTTGAATTTATACATATTTCAAGAATATTTTTGCGTAAAAGAATGAAACGAATCCGACTGGACTTCCGACTCTGCTCTCCGATTTCATATTTTGAGCATAACTCCATTACACCACAAATACTTTCATTTCGCATATATACGCATAAATTGCATTCCGTAGTCATATTGCTCAGATAAAAAACCGCATTCAATATCCTTCTGCTTTTAATGGCAATTACTAAAAAACTACGTAATTATAACATTTCATCCGAGAAATTATGTGTTTACTTATACCATATAGTCACATCATACACTACCGGCCATAATTATTAGGCAACCACAGATTTTAAATTAAATTATATATTTCATACTATTTTCAGTATTTATTACCAAGTGGATAATTCTAAACAAAAATAGAATGGTTCTTTGTTACTGCTATTTTGCAACATTTTACAAGTCAAGGAAGCAAAGATGAACTCGTCCGAATCACCTTAAATTTTCTTCATTCTTTCATGGATAAAACTGCAATATAGGTAATTATTAAATATTTATGAATTCATTTGATGCACATGTTCTTGTGCAGTATTAACAAAAGAACCATTCTATTTTTATATACAATTATTCATTTGACAGTAAATACTAAAAAACAGTATAAAATACATAATGTTTTTTTAAACACTTGGGTGGGACTAAAAAATGTGGCCTGAAGTGTACATTATGTAAGGTTTTGTTATGTAACAAGATGTTTTCACGCTAAAAATTCTTTAGCGATGTTCACATTTTGTTATTTATATTATAAATGCACCAATGAACTTATGACATACAACCTATTAGAAACAAATTTATTAATTGGCAGGATTAGACATCATTACTCATCTTGAGTGTTGATCATATATAATTATAGTTAATATTTATTTTTAGGTTCAGTTTATTTAAAGTTTTTACAAAAAAAATATTTTACCGTGGATAAGATGTAATGAAAAATCAGTTTTTGAAAATGCAAAACTGCAAGAAAACCGAATGCATGGTCATCAGTAAAAAGGGCAGCCCAATATGCCAAATACAGATCGGGGATACTAAAATCAAGCAGGTACAAAAATCTAAATACCTGGGAAATGTTCTAACGGAAGATGGAATGTGCGACACTGAGATCCGAAGTCGAATTGGCATGGCGAGTGAAGCATTCTAAAAGTTGAGTAAAGTATTAAGAAACAGGACAATTCACTTGAAACAAAGAAGAGAGTACTGGATTGCTATGTGATGTCAGTTCTTCAATATGGCAATGAATGATGGACAATATCATCGAAGTTGAAGGAAAAACTTGAATCAACTGATATGTGGTTCTACGGAAGGATGGTGCGTATATCATGTATCGAGCATGTGAGCAATGATGATGTTTTAGAAATGATAAAAACGCAAAGGAAATTAATACTGAGCATCGGAAAGAGACAACTGAAGTTCCTGGGACACGCAATGAGGTAAGAGGGCTTGGAGAACTTGATACTAACAGGACAGATAGAGTGAAAAAGAAACAGGGGAGAGCAGCGGATCCTGAAGGACCTACCCAGGTGGATGATAGAATGAGGTTTGCATTGTGTAACAGGAGAAGGCGTGCTAAGAGCCACCAGGGTTAGGGAGACGTGGAAAGCCATGATCGCCTACGTCATGAAGGGACAGAGCACATAGAAGAAGGCTAATCTTCATCGGTGACGTTTGGTTGATGCTAGTGAGGAGGCTTAGGAGTTTCTGTATGTGTGTCTGCCCCGTTCATCTTTATCTATACTCTATTCTTTATCTTCCTCTTTTTGTCCTATTTGTTGCCTTAAATGTCTATGTGTATATTTTGTGTAATATCCTACCAGATTTTTTGTGTATGTACATATTCCTTCCTGATTAATGTTTGTTTGATTAATGTTCTCTGGGTGTTGTTTGTACATGTCAATCCTTTCATCCCTTTTGCGAGTATATAATTATTTGTTTATTGCTTTATGTATGTGGGATATGTTCAAAATTGTTGTTGTATGATCATTTCAACAAGAAATCCCTGAGAGAGATTTCACATATCGTCAGCAACTAACACTTTTTCAAAATGAAAAAATAAAAAACACGGTTAAGAACTAAGAAATTTACGTCACAAAAAAATTTTGATTTGCAATTAACGTCTATTTTTAAGATTTTACTTTTAGATAGAGATGTAAGGGAAAAATTTAAAAATCTGGCTTCGTCTAGATTTACAGGGGGAAGGAAGCGTTGTTAAACTGAGAATTGGGTTTAACAAAATAGAAGGGAATAGAGTAGGGGTGTAAGAAGTATAAAGAAAAGGAAAGAAAAGAAAAGAAAAGAAAAGAAAAAGAAAAGATTCATATATTAGAAAATCTCAATACGTGTCAAACAAAACTAGTATTTATACATGGGTTAAAGTATTACAAAATACATATTTTATTATTAAAACATAAATATAAGTTTAGAAAAATTAAGTTAATCTAATTAAAGATAAAAACAGATAGAGATAAAGCAAAATAAGAAAATACAAAAAGAAATAAAAATTAAAAATTGAAAAATAAATAAAGATATAATTAAAAAAAATTTAAATTAAATCTTAAAAAAAGTTTAGAAAATTTAAGTTGTGAAATAGATAAATACACTAGCAGAAGAAATCGGGGTTAAATTAGTAAAGTATCCATATTTTATAAAGGTAGATAATCAAAGGAGAAAGGAAGAGGAAGGTAAAGGGTTAAAATTACTATTTACAAATTAAATTAATTCATCAAAAACAATTAAATTTATTTTTAATCTCATAAAACTAAAACCAGAATTTAAAATTTTGAAATCTTAAAAATAGACGTTAATTGAAATTCTTTTTTTTTGTGAGGTAAATTAACCGTCATTTTTTATTTTGAAAAAAATGTTAGCTGCTGACTTTATTTTATATACATATATAGTCATCCGCAGACAGATCTGTTTCGCTGTATCACAGCTCATCAGTACGGTTAGACTTCGACTGCTTTGAACCCAGGATTGAAATTAACCGCATTGGCGTTAGTCGGCGATTCTACCTATGGAATATGCGCGTGGGTGTGGAAAATGTAATCGGAGTATTTAATCAAAATTTGATGGCTAATATCAATTTTCTTTATAAAACGTTGACTTAGATAATGAATTCTGACACAGTGATTATGTACATAATTGAAGAAGGTTCTAATATTTTTTTTTCTCCAGTTTTTTCTTACATGGAATCAATATTCATTCACTTTCGAGCTTTGTAAACATCCTGAAATATTACGATTCTGCCTGAACAAAGTTAGAGCCATGTAGTTCCGTCAATGCCAAGATGATCACCCTACTGCAGCAAGATTTCAAAGAGAAAAAAAGACTCGTGTTGTAATATTTATATATTTGAATAATCTGTGATTCGATAAAATACAACGGAAATTAAGAAAGATTTAAATGTAAGATTTAAATTTAAACATTTGCATCTAAGAAAATGAATCATAATCTAAGCATTATTTTTATTTGAAATTTTCTAATTTACTTTATAATGTATTTGTAATTATTAATAATTATCATAAATGCATTCCTGATAAATATCAAAAAATATATAAAATATAGATGATTATTAGTTAATAAATGGATGTCTTGGCAAACATTTTCTTGTAGAATATTGAAAACAAAAATATTCTTTTTAGTTTAATAAGTAAGTCAGTTACTGTTGAAACTGTTGTCAAACTTTTAACTTAGAAATTGCCATTTCTACCATAAATACGAATCTATTACTTTGAATCACAAATAGATTCCAGTTGTGTCTATCAACTTTACTCATCACAAAATGAAAGACAATTACTCGCAGATTTTTAACAAAGAGCCCTTTGATAATTTCTAAACAGAACCTGACATATGTTTAAGTCTACCATTTTTCATTGCATTGAATATTTCTTCCATATCTGCTCTGGAGCTCCTGCTATATATTTCGAGATTTTTGATAAAATCCAAAAAAGAATCTGCAATGATTTTATTCCTGACATGGTATATCGGCTTCAGTTTTTGTAGCTTCTATGTACCTTTGTATAAAATATTTGATAGTTAATTGTTCTGATTAATTTTCCGTTACGTCACAGATTCCAGTCACAGTGCTAAATTTGCGCAATGGTTTTATCTTTATTCTGTTGAATAGGCTAAATATAATCTCAAGATTATTAGTAAAACTTGCTTTCATCCATCTTTTTGCTTATATAAATCTATTTCAGGTTTTTGCTTCGTAGTTACCTATGAGCTTCAAAAATTTTAATGAAATGTCAATCGTTATTGTATGTTTACTTATTTCTTATTTGTAGAGCTCTCTCTTTAATAGAAGTTTTTTCTGAGATTCTATATCACTCGTTAACGATTTGGGTTTTAAAGATTTTTATGGTAAAATTATTTAAAAATATTTCTCGGTTAAAATTCTATAGATTTTGCTGTAAAAGGAATTTCGACAAACATTTACGTTTGTTTTACATTAGCGAAAAAGCGTAGGATAGAAAGAAGCTGTGTAACCGATGGTATCGTCTGTTTTCTTAATTCGTAGTTCGTAGTTATCTCCCTTTAAAAGTATTTTTTCTCAGATTCTCTAAAACTCGTTAACGCTTTTGGTCTTCGTGCTTTTAAAGTATCACTTAGGGTGAAATTATTTTAAAAAAATACTTTTTGATTAAATCTCTATAGATTTTGATGTAAAAGATATTTCAACAAATGTTTACATTTGGTGTACATTAGCAAAAAAGAGTAGGATAGAAAAAAGCTGTGTAACCGATGGTATCGTCTGTTTTCTTAATTCGTAGTTCGTAGTTATCTCCCTTTAAAAGTATTTTTTCTCAGATTCTCTAAAACTCGTTAACGGTTTTGGTCTTCGTGCTTTTAAAGTTTCACTTAGGGTGAAATTATTTTAAAAAATACTTTTTGATTAAATCTCTATAGATTTTGATGTAAAAGATATTTCAACAAATGTTTACATTTGGTGTACATTAGCAAAAAAGAGTAGGATAGAAAAAAGCTGTGTAACCGATGTTAACCTTCATTATGGAGGAGAACAATATTTCTTGTGTTGACATGAAAATATCGACTAATTTTTTATGAGTAGTTTTTAACTGTATAAAAGTGCATTTAGTGTTTTATTGCGTTTTAAGTTCTAAATAAATAGTACCCCTACTATTCCACCGCATGTACAATATTATATATATATATATATATATATATAGATAGATAGATAGATAGATAGATAGATAGATAGATAGATAAATAGATAGATAATGGTTAACTATAATGATATATTCGCCGTTAAAATGTTCCAAAACGGAAATTACTTAGACCTAATATGAAACATAATTTTAAAATACTGCCTTATTGATCCATTAGTTTGGTGTAAGTTAGAATATTATGTCAACTATTTCTTTCCACTTTCGATTCGCAGTTTGGTCTGATTGAAGTCCTATTGATTTTTCTTATTATCGATATAATTCGTTATAGACGCATTCGTAATTTTCCTTAATAAATCATGCCTAAACATAATTATTCTATGTTATATATTTGAACTACATTTCGTTAAATTACTCAGAGTGAATTGGTACACTGCTGTATTTCACAATTTTTGTTATATAGAAACTCATAAGATTCATTCTGACAATTATTGTATTCTGTCTGTATTTTCCTATCAATCATATTTTAGTTGCTTTTGATTTTCTTAATTGTGTATTTTATGAGAAAAACTATTATACAGAATACACTCAATTATATTGCAAATTCTTCTAGTCAGTTCTTTTCATGCCAAAAATAGCGTATGACAATATACTCATAGAATCATTTGGAAGTGTTAAAAAATAATTCATTTTTGGTGACTAGTTATATTTCAAAGCTTCAGCCGGATACCATGGGCAGAACATGTGAGCCTGTGAGCAACAACGAGGTTTTTGTGAGAATGCATACAAAAGAGAAACTTATATTTTACCATCAGAAAGAGACAACTGAGATTATATGGACACGTAAGGAAGGCGGGCTTGGAGAACCTGATACTCCCGGGACAAATAAAGAGAAAGAAATACACGGGGAAGCAGCGTAAGACCTACTTGATAGGCTTGATCGAGTGGATGGCGATGCGGCGTTTGGGAGATATACGAAGAGGACAATATTAAGAGCGACCAGGGATAGGGACAACTGGAAATCCATGATCACCCAATTCCTGAAAAAAAAAAACAAAAAAACAGAACATAAAGAAGAAAATAAATTTATTCTGGAAAAATTGAAAGTCTATTGACCAAAAATACATGATCCTACACATCGCTACATACACGAGTGTATACTGCATACAATCTATATTTTTGTAATCGTTTCACCCCAAGCAAGGGGGTACTGCCGCTACTGCGCAGTGGGCTACATAAGAAAAGAATGAAAGTTTAAGCAGGAAGAGAGCAAAGAGTATGACGAACCAGTTGCGGCGGTTGTCAAAGAAAGGGCAAGAGAAGGATGAAAATACCATTGTGAAAATAATTGCAAGTATTAGAGTGAGAAAAGAACAGAACAAGATACACGCGGTGATAAGGAAAAGACAAGAAAAGGACTGAAGTAAAATAAATAAGATATGGATATATACATTGCATTTAAATTTTTGGGGTTGTTGCCGTCAGGGAAGCAAGTATACGGAAAGGAGTCCCACAAGCGGAAAGTACGAGAAAAGAAGCTGATGGAGTAGAAGTGGCGGATGCATTTGGTTGATTTAACTGTAAAATAGTGGGACCTATTTCAGAGTTTTGTTGCTCGAGTACATTCATGTAGTGTGAGCGTCAGTGATCTAAGCTTGTCGAAGTAGAAGCCATAGAAATATTTGTAGAAGCGACAGAAAGAATCCACATCTCGTCGGTGAGAAAGTGGCTCGTGTCGAACTGCCAGGACGAGACTGATCACATTAGAGATTATCCTTTAGGGCCTGTCGAGAACCCTGAGATAAATAGCATGGGTGCCCGACCAGATATGACAACAATATTCAATGCACGGGCGGATGGTTGATTTATATATATGCAAGATAGACTCAGTCGGAAAAAAAATGCTGTAGAAACCAAAAATTAATAATAATAACAAGACTTTAACGAACAGAGGGCGTTATGTCTGTGTAGTTAAACATGTTGTAAGCAAATATATCTTGACTGATTAATTAAAATGGAGCAGTGATTTCGATTCTCATTGGATGCATTGCACTTTAGGTCCTGAGTTACATCTAAGCTACGCTTAGAAAATCATTTAGACACCTGAACATGATGTAATAGTTAGCAAGCTTATATAACTAGATCATTTAGAACAGAATAGGAACTTTGATCGTTATTAGATGCTTTACACTTTCGGTTTTGTTCCACATCAAAGCTACACTAAGAAATCATTTTGGTACCTCGACTCGATGTAATTGTTAACAAGCTTGTCTTGCTAGATTGTTTACGGCTGAGAAGAGAGTTCGATCGTTACTGTTCTAATTCTAAGCTACACTTATAAAATTAATGAGAGCTTCAACGTTGTCTAGCACATCTTGCTAGATTAAATACGACTGATTATTGGGTTCGATCTTCATTGGAAATCTTGGAGACAGTAGCACTCGGGGAAGCAAGTAAACGGAAGGGAATTCCGCAGGCGGGAAGTGCGACAAAAGAAGCTGATGGAGTAGAATTTGTATTTATATTTTATTAGTTTCACAGTAAAAGGCTGGGACGTAGTTGCTAATTTTGTGGCTAGAGCAAATTCATATATAAGGCCATTAGTCGGCTAAGTTGATCGGAGCAGAAATACAAAATAAAAAAATAGATATTTTTGTTTGGTATAGCGTTACAAAATAACTCCGCATCTGGTTAATGTTTTCTTAATTTCTTTCTTAAGAATGACAGTTTGAAAAACTGGGAAATCAAGTTTAGAATCGGACAAATAAACTTGAAAAATTTCCTTTTTCTTTGGATTAAATTAAGTAATCATCGGTTTTATCCCAATCTAAATACGTTTCAGAAAAAAATCATTTTCATGAAAACAAGTAGATAAAGATAACAATCGAGAAAACAACAATCAGATATAAATAATTATTTATGATTTTTATTTCTATTCATTCAAATATGGCAAGTATTTAAAAAATGAATAGAACGATGTTGACTTTGATATTTATAATAAAAAGGAAAACGGATATGTATTGCTTGTAAAGGTTTCAGATATCAAGTGTACGATATTCGTACACGTAATAGATCTTGAATTGGCATCTCGAATTCCGTCGCATTCTCACTGAGGTAACATGGCGTACAAAAATGTGAATGCAACTTCAGTTTCCAGCTTCTATCGTTTTTAATCTTGTTCACTTTCATATTTCCCTAATAGCTACGGTACTCTGTCTGTTCTCTCTCTATAAGGTCCTGTGCACTAGTCGCGGTCTCACCTAGCTTGTGATGAAATGATAAATAAATGTTTTTGCAAATAACATGACTAAATTTTAGGAAATGCTTTAAAAAAATGTAATCGTATCACCCGGAGCAATGCAGTAAGGCCATTAATTTGCAAGCGGCTACATAAGAGTAAAAAGATTAGATAGGAGAGTGTGAAGAGAGTGAAGAGAAAGACGAACCAGTTAGAAAGGAGCAAGAGAAGGATGGGAATACAGGTGTGATGACACTACATAAGAGTAAAAAAGATTAAGTAGAAGAGAGTGAAGCGAAAGACGAACCAGTTAGAAAGAAGCAAGAGAAGGATGGGAATACAGGTATGATCGTAGCTGCAAAGGCTAAGAGAAAGAAAAGGATATACAGGGTGGTGTAGAATGAACTAGATTTAAATAGTGAAGAAATGAGTATTGACATTGCATTTAAATTCATGGATGTTGTAGTCGTCAGGAAAGCAAAAATATGGAAGCGATTTACACAAGCGGGAAGTGAGAAAAAGTATCTGCAGGAGTAGAATTGTCGTTTGCATTTGTTTGATGTAACTGTGAATGTGTGGGACCCATATGCCAGTCTGGTTGCACGAGTAAACACCTGTTTCAGTGACACCAGTGACTTAAGAGCAGACAAAGGGATACCACATACAGTCGGTGGTGAAGTGGCTGTAGTCGAGCAGCTAAGTAGGTACCTATAACATTACTAATTCTCCTTTAGAGCCTGTCAATAACACTAAGATGAACAGCAGGGGCGACTGACCATATATGACAGCAGTACAGCATGGACGAATAGTTGATTTGTATATATATTCAAGATGGATTCACATCGATAAACATCCTGGCCCGACACAGTGACTCAAACTTCCAGTGAATTTAGCTAAAACAAATAGAACAACGTGAAAATTGAGAACAATAATGATACAATTCATAGTAGGTGCGCTTGGAAAGATCAAACAGTAACATTAGAACACATTGAAAAATTCCCTGGGAATCCCAGATTAACAAAATTATAAAATTGTCTTGATAAGTAAGCTCACACACTAAGAAAAACTTCGCTCATTTAACAATAATGATATTATGAGAGTTTTAAAAGAAATCTTTAAATAGAGCCATACCAACACACCATGTTTTCCGCAAACTTATTGGATCGTGAGACTATAGCAAAATTCGTATTGATGATTATGATAATAATATAGAAACGTATCCAGGTGAGTGTGGTGTAAGACATTTTAGTCTCTGCTTATTTCTACACTGAATTTTTTCTTGCGTTTCCTTTTAATAATAATAAATAAATAAATAAAAATAACAATAATAATAACAATTATTATTGTGTCATTGTTCATCATAATTCTATTTCTCCTTTGATTGCACTACATACCACGTGTGCGGTAAGAAATAAGGCAGGTCGTGGTGTGTTGTTATGGCTCCATTTCATGTTTTTCTATCTTCCTTAACATCCCTAGAGTTACATAGACAAAGTTCTCCTTAGTGTGTGGACTTTACTTAACACGAGAATTTTTTGTATACCTCTTAGGTTGGAGGTTTCAGAGGATTATTTCAATGTGTTGTTTTGTGCCACTTTTTATCATTCCAAGTGCACCTACTATCACTAGTACGATTCTTGTTTTCCATTTTCATATTTTTTCTATTTCAATTTCCAGGTCTTTATATTTTGACAGTTTTTCGAATTCCTTGGTCGCTATGTTACAATCTGCTTAACACGTCATATCATTTAATAGACAAGTTTTTTGACAATAATATCCGGCCTAATTGCTTCAACTTTTCTGTGTTGATTCCATAGAATGACGACATCTCTATTTCTGTAACCGATGTTGGGTGATGTTCATACAAACGTTTGTTTACTTATTTTCCATAGCGTTTGCACATTGTTTAATGTAAATATTGCCCCACTCCATCGCGACGAATTTTACATTGAGTTGGGTCAAGGACAGAATATCCTGAGATTAGATGGTCTTTTTTTCTTGGTATTTATCTCAGAACCTGCATTTTGGATCCACATTATTAATTATAATATTTGCCTGAAGGTTCCTACTGTCAAGAACTTTATTATTATTATTATTATTATTATTATTATTATTATTATTATTATTATTACGGCAACAACAGTAAGATTAAACCCAACGTTGCGAATGTGATGGTATAATCCGCTAAGGCCTTAAGAAAAATAAAAGAAAGAAACCTACATGAATATCATTGGTCATTACGAAATCTTATAGGGGGTAGAAAGCTTACCCCAGAACTTTTCCGAGTTACATCACAGGATACTTCTTACATACAGCATTATATAAAATGTAGGCTGCGCTAACTCGTCACTCAAGTAACATATATAAGAGCAAGAACTACAAACAGATAGTAAATAAATGAAAAAATCCAGAGAAATAGGTCGGAAAAATATATTAATAACCAAAGAAAACTAATATTCAAAAGAAATGAAAGATCTTAAAAAAAAGAATATATTTTGAGAACATTGAACATTTTAACAGAAAAAGAAAAATACTGGAAGAAAGAAAGGAATGCCCAATGTCGTAAAAACTGAACAGCATTATTAAAAAATAAATAAATGCGATCGGCAAACATCAAAGAGACAATGGTCGCCGGCTTCAAGTCTTGTTGCAAAATCAGATTTACTGCATTTATATTCTTATTGAATGTGATATAAATGTTTATGACATTGTAAATGATGTTACAAAAAATGGTTTGCAAGGCTTTTGTTATACGTAGAAAAATTATTCTTAGAATTTTTCTCAAGATGCCAATAAATGTTGAAACTATCAATAAAATCTTGCAAACAAACAGAGCCATTCAATATGTATATAACTTCTGATGCTGCAAAAGATCCTACGTATTAGCACATGATTTAAATGTTTTTAACTTCTGCATATTAGGGGAACAAGACAGTAGATCGCAAATCTATCCGTGAAGAGTGAATACATCATAAGGTTTCATCACGATTCTTCGAAGACGTCATGAAGCTGCATATTTAAGTGGGATACTTTTCTCTGCATTAATCCTATCATTCCTATCCTAGCCTAATATAAATCACTTTTCGATAAGAAAAAAAACTGCTTTCCAAAATACCTTTTATTAGTTAAACCATTAAAAAAAAACAACAACCTTGTGGGCTTAATATTATCAAAACTCAACACTATATATATATATATATATATATATATATATATATATATATATAATTCAGGTTAATGTTTATTTTAATGTTTAGATATTTGGTTTCTTAATAAAAGATTTACTTATTCTGCTCTGCTTAAGTATTGAGCGCTCTTTAATTGATTACTCGTCTTGGGTTTTTTCTTTGGGCTACGTGCTGGCTCGGTCCAAATCTCTTTGGCTGATGTGCTTAGCTCTTTCTTCTTTTTACAACCAGTTTCCTCCCCCGTTATTATGCAGATGGCATTTCGAAACAAGTATAATTATAAGTTTGTGTTTATCTTAGCTCTAGGTAGCCATATTGATCACTTTTATAATCGAATAACATGGAACGAGTAGATTTAGGATGTTCACTTAAAGACATACCCATCCTTGACCGACATACGAACAAATTATTCTTATTACAAAAAATGGAGAAATTTATCGTTAACATGCGGTGGAAAGCCTATTTTTTCTTAACAATTTAAATGACAACAATATTATTGAAAATTATGTTACGCTTATCCCCCTCATATAAAAGACTTAGAAAAACTTGGAGCTGAGCTTATCGGAATAATCAAAACACTCAAATTTAGAAGGATTAAAAACAATATGGTTCAGCAAAAAAATTAGGGCTGACATTAACAAAATAAAGAGGAATAAAAACATTTACGTTACAGCTGATAAGTCCAAATACTTACATAAAATGAGCCCTAAAAATTACAAAAAGCGTTGCACAAGGCAGTCATTTAGCATTACAAAAAAGCTCCCACTGACATGGAGATAAAACTTATTCAAGAAGCGAGTAATTTTGTCGGTAAATTTGATTTACATAACTGTGTCGAAAAGTTTAAAACTATGTTTCATAACGGTGAAAAACCATAAAGATAATTTTCCTAATAATCCTGAATACAGACTACTAAACGCCACTAAGACAGAACTAGGTAAAATTAGTAAAATAATCCAACAAAGGATTAGTAAAACTAAGAATAATCACTAACATAAATCAGTAGCAATCAACTAGTGATTGCATCGAATAGTTCCAAAAGTACGATAAAAATGACCACTGCTCATTTATTAAATATGACATAAAAGAATTTTGTCCTTCCATTTCCGAACGTACATATAATGAAGCCATTAGTTTCGGTAAATAATTTAATGAAATCACTAATCAAGAAATATACGTTATCAGGCACTTCCGTATGACATTATTATACCATAACAACACATTACGGATAAAAAAGAATAATTTAAACAACTTTGACAACCACATGGGTGCATATGATGAGGCTCGGTGACAGAATTGATAGGTTGTTTATTGTTATATAACTTAAATAAGTACATAGATTTAAAAAAACCACGGATTGTACCGTGATGACGGTTTAATAATAGTTGATAATAGTAAACCCCACAAAAAAATGTGACAACATACGAAAAAAAATACATTGGTTTTTCAAACATTTTGGTTTCAGTGTGGATGTTGAAAGTAATTTAAAGTTGTAAATTATTTAGACATTACGCTAAATATTTCAAATTGATCAATATCCCCTTTATGAAAGAGAATCCAAATGTGCTATACGTAAATACTAAATCCAACCACACCGCCCACATCGTGCGAGGTATTGCTAAAAGTATCTCCTATAGATTATCTAACAATTCTTCCAGTAAATTTGTCTTTGACAATCATAAAAAGTGTATCAGGATGCACTACTTAAAAGTGGACATACAAATAGTTTGATATATGCCAATATTAAAAGAGACAAACGTAAAAACAGAAATAGAAACGTACTTTGATTAAACCACCATTAAATTTTGCTATAAAAACCAAAATTGGTAAAATATTTTTCAGATTATTAAAGCAAAATCTTGGTAAGGAAAATGAGTTAATACAAAATAGTTAATAAAAATAACGTAAAACTCAGTAATTCTTGTACACCAAATGTTGGAAATATCATTAGTGGATTGAATAATAAAAAGTTTACGGATAAAACAGATGTACGCATAACTAGCTATAATTGCAGAATTAAGAATAACTGTCTGCTACAGGGTGAATGCCAGCAAGATTTTGTTATTTAACGTGTTAAAGTTTACAAAAACGCAGAAGATACGGAAATCGAAACATATGTAGGTGCTACTCAAGACAGTTTAAAAAAGATACTATAACCACACTTGTAGCTTTAACAATGAAAAATATAAACTCAGCACCACTCTTTCTAGTTATGTATGGTCTATAAAACAAGAACTGAAGATAGACTTCATTTTAAAATGGGAAATATTAAAAAGATTTACTAAATTCTGCAGGTTGCGTATGGAAGAAAAATTTGCCACAGCGTCGTTTGAACACACAGGTATTTTATTGAAACAGAAATACTTAATAAGTGTAGACATATGAAGTCTTGGCTTTTGAATTAATTATGTTTCGTAGGTTACCTGTTCCCTTATTTCTTTAGTTGTCGTTGGTTGGTTTAGGTTTCACCTTTGCTAGATTAATGTTTATTTTAATATTTAGATATATGCTTTCTTAAAAGTTCCCCCTATTTTTGTTTTGTGTCTTCCTTTTTTGATCACGTGGGTTATTAAGTTCCCTTTATCTTGTCATTGTTACTTTCCTCTTCAGCAAACGTTCGCTGAAAATCCGTTTAGGTGTAAGCTTGGTAGGTTTGTTGGCTCACTAGGTTTAATTGATATATATATATATATATATATATATATAAATGTTATTTAAAACAACAAATATTTGTGTCGGCTAAATTTAATGATCCACTTTTCAATTCACGAATAACCCCTCTTGTTTGGCTTTCAATTTCTTTGGACTTCTTTTATTCTTCTCGTATCAAACGTACAAAACACAAAATAATAAAACATATAGATACTTAAAATAACCAGCAATCTTTTGTTAATTGGAACAAGAAATGATTTGTTAATTTTAACACCTCTTAAAAGAAACTACTTTACTTAATCATGGAATGCTAATCTCCAGAAGAGTGAATTATTAGTCCTCTTTTTCGGGATTAGATTTTCTGCTGATATGCGTGGGAAGTTTAGATTAAATCAATTGCTAGATCTTCTGCTACGGAACTGTTTCTCTATTTTGTTGTAGGCAAGTTTTCTTGTTATATCTTATCTCACACATTAGCATTCTTTCATGCATTGAATATTGCTGTCAGTTTTCTCCTGTTGCATCTATGTACTTAGAAATTCTTGATAAAATGCAAAACTATATATGAAATGCTTCGTGTGTTGACCTGTTGGCTTCAGTTACTTTGTCCTCTACCGTAACCTAATGACCCGTGCTTTTTTCTATAAATATTTTCATGGGTATTTCTCTGATGAGTTTAACTCTTTACCATCTAAACATTACGAATTCAAGCACAGTCTTGTATTAACGGCAATGTCTCATCATTTTGCTATTAAAATGACTTTGATGCAACCGTGATTTTTATACCAAATCTCTTGTGACTCCTTGCCTTTCAGTCCATTTTCTTTTAATCGTGTCACCCCAAGCAAGGCATTCCACTGCCACTATAGTGCAGGGCGTTACATAGAGGGATTGGGTATAGGAAATGTCAGAAGGAGGGTGATAGACGACATAGGATGTACATAGGGAGAGAGTTGGAGAGAGTGGGTGTGCGTTAGTGTGTTAGGAGGTGTCTATTGACCTTACATTTAAACTCCTGGAGGTTGTATCCGTCGGGGAAGCAAGTATGCGCTAAGGAATTCCACACATCTTCAAAATTTTAAATATAGTGTCAATAGTGACCTTCTGTTTTCTTAATTCTTGTTTTGGATTGTTCTCTCTCTCTTCAACAATTTTAATGGTGTTTTCTTATTTTAACGCTCAGTAACCATTTGCGTCTTTTTAGCTTTATTTTTTGCTCGGATGCAATGAACAAAATATAATAATAATAATGATAATAATAATGTGGATTCAAAATATAACTTTTGCAATAAATATTATGAGACGAAGGACTATCTAATTTCAGGTTCTTCTGCACTTGTGCCAAATGAATATAAATATCGTCACGATAGAATATAGCAATGTTTACTCTGATAAATGTGAAAACACTTTGGATAAAATGTAAAAAAAACGTGGCAAGAAGTTTCAAGCAACTAGCCGAGACGTAATAGTCAAAAGCTGAAAAGAAAATCTTGCCTACTGCTTGATATGGTTTGCTCAGCGAACTGTAACATAAAAACTATGGAGTTAGAAAAATTATTGCATTGTAAAACATGGGAAACAAAATATAAAAATGTAGAAAATGAAAACAAAAGTAACACAGCCCGCCTTTAATCTTCATGTAGATTTGGTATATAATTTTATCATAGCAAAAACCGAAGTATAATACTACTAATAATAATAGTAAAAATAAAAGAATATTAGTACTGATCTTAAATCAGCTTGTATGAGTAAATTAAAATTAATTGCTCGTGATATACTCCCCCATCGTTTATTCCTGTTGTTTCCTTCATTTTAAATTAAATGCTACTATCGTTAATTATTGGTTAGTTTTATTATTATTGGCTGTGGTTATTCTTCCGACATGTATAAAGTTGGCTTCGTAACGGGTGTAAAAGACATTCTGAGACACATTTAATACATATCCATTTTTTTGTTTTTTTCCCTTTCCATATCATTTCAACCATGACACCATCGATTTCAAATCTGAAATATGTGTAAATATGTGTGATTCTTGATTTTAGGATTATAAATATTTTCAGATGTTTTAGTTTGAGTAGGTGTAAAAATCAACCAAGTTATTTATTTTATGAGTCATTTGAATTATAAAAATATTTTTTGGGGATCTCTGTTTAATCTCCCTCCTTCATAAATGTAGAATTGACATTTTCACATACCTAATAATTAGCATTATTAATATTTTATCAACAAGCAGTCCCTGTTCTTTCGGTCAATGTAATCTTCACGGATGCCTAGTCGATTTCTTTGGTTAATGTCGAATCCCGAATCTTTTTTCAGGTTTCCATGTAGGTCGGATTTCTAAAATATAATAATTCAGATAATTAGTAAATTAATAATAACTATAAAAAGAATTAATATGTGCACAAATGTGTCAAATCTTTCCATGTTGAAAATAATCGTTTCGTTTGTATACCGTCTTCTTTCAGAATGTAAACAAATATTTCTCTCCGCAGCTTCCTTCGTAGATTAAAAAATTATTCTCCCTTAACTAACGCTCTTTATTTTTGTTTGTCCTTGCATTTACCAGTTTCATTCTATCCCGTTCGTTTTGAATATTTACTGTTAGTTTTCTAAGCCCACTTTTCTCATTATATCTCCTTAAAAATTCAGTTCTTTCCGATTGTTGTTTAAGTACATTTTGTTCCGATTTTGTTACAACCTACATGTTCCTTTTATGGTAGTTTGGCATCATTCATTAGAACCACATCTCAGTTCATCTAAGTTTAATCTTTCTCTGTAAGAAACATCACCAGCATTCATTTCCATATAAAAATAGAGTTATTACAGAGCCATCATTTTCTTTGTTTAACACGAAGCTGTATTGTTTCTTGATATTTCTTTTGATTTCTTATGAAGGCAGGTTTCTCAGTGACGATTCGTTTCTCTCTTTGATTCTGCTGAATGTAAATAGCATTTCACATATACAACTATCTCTCTCTCTTGCTAATTTCTTCCCACTGTGCCTTGCATCTGATTTTGAGCAGTTTTTACATTTTTCTTATTGCATTTCCTTGGAATTGTCTCATGTACCTTTAATTTCTTTTGTAATATTTTATGTGCCTCTAATCAATAGAGTGTTATTCGCGTATTTTAAGCTGCTAAAATGGTGCACTTCAAATACACCAGAATGCTAAATGGTAGAAAAATCCTAGAAGTTGTCATAATTGCGTATATCCTACTCTCCCCAAAAATTGAATGTCTTGTTAAATTGAAATCAAACTATCGAATGTTTATTTATCATAGAGAAACTGATTAAGAACAAACAAAAGTAACTCAACACAGCTCAACTGTGATTAAAAAAAAAAAACTCTCGTATCATCCTTGATATCTCGACAGTCTGGGTTTAAGCGTACTTCATGATTTAGAGCTACGTCTTATCGTTTTACAGTTGAAGTAGATAAATGTAATCATAAATTATATTCTGATATTTATTTTCCAGCACATTTCGACTCTTGTCTTTTTTTTGTTTCTTGTATCCCTGCATCTCAGTTAAGTGCCATTATACACGTTTAGGCGATCATGTCATGAAAGGGATATGGTTGACTGGCCAGAATATCGTCCCTCAGTGGATTGCCATTATTTCTGCGGTAGATTGGTTGCCATCCAAGGCTAGAGAACCCAATCTGTCTTGTAATTTAACTTATAATTGCAGGTAAGAGACGGATTAATATCTTTCTCAAGGGTATTTGCGAGTAAGTAAATACAAGGAATTACCCTGATTTCTACTTCCGAGCCGATATCCACTGAGCCAAAATGCACGTCCGCCACTCAAAATATAAATGCACCATCATCGGTTTTCCTGTAACCAGTCTTTTTATTGTCCTTCCTCAACACTAAATCCTGCTCATTCTCTTTCACTCTATGTAACAAACTTTGACGTAGTGACATTAACGCCTTAATTTAGGGTTGATTAAAAATGAGGTAAGCTAAACTTAGTAACAAATTGAAATAACTGCACTTCCGTTTATACACTAATTATTATTTTCTTCACGAGTTAAATTTGTTATATACGTTATTTGTTGATGCGATGAAAGTATTGTCGTTTCTGCTATTTGGCATAATACATTGTATGTGATGCTGTAATCAAAATAAGAGGCTCGAAAAAGGATGGGCTATGATAAGCAGTACATGCCTCATTTGCTCAAGTCCAAGCATCGCTGTGATTAAGCGTGTCTACAAAGTATTTATAATTACATGAATATATATATATATATAAATATATATATATAAAGATTTATTTAGTGTATCGAGGCAGCAGATAATTTTCTAAACATATACTGTTAAATATAAGAGACAATGAATGTCTATCATGTTTAATAATGAGCCGTTCTAAACATCGTATTTTGGCTTTAATTTTAGGTGAAAATGAAGAAAAAATTCTCCAACATTTGGATATTTTAAAGTTTTTTCTAAGCTTTGGGCTCACATGAGCCATCTTCAGAGATGTTACAGGAACATTAACGTAAAAACATTGACCATCAAAGATGATTTTAACTTGTTTTGACATAGAACTTTGCTAAGCAACGATAACAGTTACCAAAAAGCAAACGCAGTTTGTAAATTTGTAATGCGGTTCTATGACGTCACACCGCGTAAGAGCTCGAAATGTTAACAGAACCATATATTTACTCGCAATGAAATGTGTTATGACCAGATTTAAACGTGATTTTATTAAGTGGTATTTTCAGCTGAAATTAAAGTCAAAATACAATATATATATATATATATAAAGAAATAGTGGTTGCTCCAACGAGAGAAATTCGTATAAAAGAAAAAATGACGAGAAATCGTGAACGCTTTATTTAAAGTAGAGATTTATAGATATTGTCATTAATATTACTTGATTTTTTTATGATATTAGGTATCCATAATGGTATTTTTGTCGCTACGCGTGTTTCGAGACTAATGTTTACTCAGGTCAGGCGAATAAAACTTCGATTTTATATATCGAGATCCACTTGTTTATCTGATTACCTAAGTATCGTGTATATATAGATAAGTGGTGAGCAGTCCAGAGTTTTCATATGCGTGCGTGTTTATTTGATTTTTCATACTCACACATTAAATCTTTTCCGTTTTGTAAATTAGTCACCTTTTCTTCGCCACAAAAACTTTACATTTATATTCGAAATTTGATTTCGTCTTCATACATTTTTTTAGTCGTTTTAGAGGTTGTCATCCGATTCACTCTACGGGTCACATAGTTCATTTTAGTTGTTTTTTTTTACTATTTTTTGCAATGGGTCTCGATTTTTTTTGCGCGTTTGAAGTTAGTGTGTTTGTGTGTGTGTGTCATAGATTTTCGTGTTGTTTGTTGGCGAAAGGCTTTTATTTTACATGCATATTTCTTCCTGTCACAATCTGCGTTTTGATAAGTCGTCATTACTCTGAATTTACCACCACTTGTGTCGCCTCCATTTATATTTTTGCGAATTCAATGCATTTTAGGGTATAAATGACGTTTTTTTCGAGTTGCAGCAAAGGTTTATTTTTTATTTTGAATGTAGATGTGTTTTTAAACATGGAGGGGGTTTCCTTCTATTATTATGTTGCATACAACATATCTTCACGCACGCATATGAATTTCTGAATTGCTAACTACTTATTTATATACACACTATATTCTGGCCATCAGTAGTCAAGCGGATCTCGATATGTAAGTAAGAAGTTTATTTGCCTGAAGGGAGTTAACTTTAAAACATGTAGCGAAACAAATTCCATTATAGACACTTAATATATTATGCAAAGAAAGCAAGTAATATTAGTAAAAATAACAAAAATAAATCTAAACTTTAAAGAAAACGTTCAAAATTTCTCAAATTTTTCTTCTATTTATACTATATATATATAATTGTAATATATATATATATCAACTGAACATTGTCCTTAAGCATGACACGGATTAGAACTTTTGTCCTCTATTTTATTTACATTTACACAAATCCAATCCCTGATATCTAGAATTTTAAAACTTTATTATAGCTTACCTTTCAAACATATATAAATAAACTGAGTTTAGAGATTTTATGCAAGTTATGAATCGGCATAAAGTGTTGCGTCTTTAATGTTAAAAGTCCTATTATGATGTTGTTTACATTCTACTGAATATTATTAACTTAGATATATAGTGATAGAGAAAACTATTGCTTTTGGTTATATAAAAATGCTTACTAAGTTAACAAAACAAACTAATTTGACTGTCAGTAGTTTATTTGCAATTATACATTTTGATACTTTACATTATAATACCTTGTAAAACTTATGTAAAAAAATAACATGAAAGGATATTAGAAGAAATTCGTCAATTTCTTAATGGAAATACATAAAAAAGCTTTTATTTTACAAATAAAAGATATAGTAACAAAAAATAAGAACCTTCTAAAATTTGTTGCTCAGATGCTCCTTTCGTTTCAATAACACTTAACAGCCTATTGCCAACATCTGATGTTAAATTTCCAATTTTAGCAGCTGGGAAGTTGTTTGCACCAACTTTAACTGTGTCCTAAATGTCACATTTGGTGTTGAATTGCCTTCCATGAAAAAATATCTTTCCTGTGGATGCTTCAGAGGTTCTCAATGGGATTCAAGTCACGACTATTTGAATGCCAGTCCATAAGAGAATCTTCAACAAATCCCTTTTCTTTCAACCAGGATTTAGTAAACTTTGATACATGGCTTGGTGCGTTGTATTGCATAAACAGCATATATCTACGCTTGGCTAAAGACTGGTTATCAAACCATTAAAAGAAATATTGCTCTAGAAAATCATAGTTACATTTGGAATTCATTTTAACCGCGTCTTCCAATTTAAATGAACCCACGAGCTCATTAACCAGCCCATATCATGATTCCACCGTCGCCTTATTGGCATTTAACACTTTTCTTGTGTCATGTGGTTTACAAACCTATCATCGAGCCCATCCATCGGGCCCATCCACGGTGATCCTTGGTTTGTCAGTAAAAAGCACTTTACTGAAATCAGTGTTTATGTAATTTTTGCCCACTAAAATTTTTCTTTATATTATATCTTTGTTAAAATGGGTTTGTTTATTTGATTTTTTACATCAGCAAACTTCTTTAATGTTTTACACCTTATTTCCCTTGACAACATAGGAGCCCCAGCAGCCTCAAATATGAACGCATTTGACGCATTTTGGTTTCTTATTAATTCTCTTCGGATATGTGATAGATCTCACTTTCTTAAATTCCTGAATTCAGTCTGAGACTTTTTTCCAAGGTTGAATTCCCATTTGACATATTTTCTTGATTGTTCAATTATCCCTTTTCAAATCCTTAGAAGTTTGAAGCGAACACTTTGCTAATTTATTTGATTATATAGTTCTTTTCATTCATTGTTAGTTCTTTTTTACGAGCCATAATACTAAATTCTAGTTCTTGCAAGTAACCTCTTGACACTCCAAATTACTGTAATTACTGAAAAATACTAAAAATCTATCTGAAATTGACAACTGGGACGTAATTACTTTCATGCATACCCGCTATACATAAAAAAAGTACAAATTATTTCATTGGATAAGACATATCTATAAATTTAACATACAATATTTTACAATACCTATTTTGCATATAATCTCTAGACGCAGTTTATATATATATATATATATATATATATATATATATATATATATATATATAATTAGAAGAATAAAGACCTAATGGAATAAACATCCATAGTACGTAGCATTTACTTTATAACAGTGCTGGATACGTAGTAAAGCAACATTTGTAGTAATATATTATTTTGGGAGTTTATAAAAATATAACATTTCTAGCATCTTCCCACGTGATATACGCATAATGTATATATTGATGTGGTGCTAAAAATGGCACCGAAAGACGCCCGGTCTTTTTTAACGAAAAAAGTTTTATTGTAATTTACAATATATATATATATATATATATATATATATATATATATATATATATTATTAATTCCAAAGGTATGGGCATATTGGTATAATCTTAAAACCCGGTCATAATTAATTCTATTAATATTAAAATTGATCAAGGTGAAGGATTCGATGTAAATTGTATTATCTATTTACAGAGCCAAAGATATAAAGTAAGTAAAAAGTTTCGAAATTTAATTTCGCTGAATGACCGTTGAACGGAATTAAATTTCGAGATTTTTAACTAACTTAAGGCGCTTTTAGCCAAAGCTTTAGCCATTTCAAAAGTTGATTTCATTTTTAATTTCACTGAATGCATGTATTGATTTATTTACACTTCCAGAGTTATAGGAATGGTATATTTCACCACGTTTGTCTTCTCATCAATTTTAAACATGACTGCCATATGCTGACCATGTTTTAACGAGAACACAAGAAAAATTAATAAAAAACAAATCTATATATTGACAGTACCTTTAATGAGAATTTTATAAAGGAAGTATTGCTAGCTAAATCCATATATATATATATATATATATATAGAGAGAGAGAGAGAGAGAGACAGAGAGAGAGAGGGAGTGAGGGAGAGAGAGAGTTGGTGTATATGTGTGTGAGTAAATGTGTACTTACATACTATTTGCATTAAATCAGCTTACATAAAGAAAGATTTTCTTGTTTACATCTACTGCGATCGTATTTCACTTTTTTCACTTTTTTCTAGTACTGTTGGGAGTATTGAATTCTCGTTTGTTCTCGAAGGATCACGCGAAATTTGAAAGGAATATTTCTTGTATAGCTGGAATATTCATTTGCACAAAGCGCTCGACGTTGATTGGATATGTGCTGTTCTCGGCTGTCACCAAACTTCACTCAGTCACTTCAAGATAACGAATTAATATAATGACTTTTGCAGCAATGAGCGTTTTTTCCCTTCATGCATATATATTTTCTCTTCATAGAGCGGTTTAGTCAATTTCATGTTGATAAGTATAAAGATGTCAACGGGAACATTACAATCATTCCCCATTCTCATCTTTGTGGTAGAATATATTTTCTGTTTGTCAGTATGTTTAGGTAAGTAAACAAACACATATTCATTGTCATTCTCAAACCAACACATACTTACGTACGTATGAACCATATATATATATATATATATATATATATATATATGTTTGCGTGTGTCTAAGTCTGTGCGTGCATATAGATAACTATGCTTGCGTCTATGTACAAAACTATACATACACAGTGCGTCACACATATTTCAATCAAGGGGTTGCTGTTTGGGTCGTTAAGTGGTAAGATGTAAGTGGTGATGTTATCGAATAAATTGTCTGACAGTGTTCACTGGGATCTCATGCTCGCGTGGCATGTTACAGAATCTCGTTACAAGATAGAGGGCTTTTTCTAGCAGCCATTCTCTTGACTGAAGATAGCACTAGTTTCTCAATGCTCTTAGTGTAGACCTAAGTTTGAGTCTGAGGCCGTCATCACAAATTCAGAGCGAGTTTACCTAGCTCCGTACCTTCTTATTCACAATGAAATCCCCCCAGTATTTCCGAATCATCTACAATATCTTCAAACTGACACGCAAATACACTGAAATGTTCATATCGGAGGTGCCGGCGTTAGTATGAATCATTACGTCATATCACTTTCATTACCTGGCGGAGTGAATTGCGTCTTGACACATTATTTCACAGATTACACCTAGCTGACCCTATTATATATGCCAAAAGCAAAATCGAAAACATTTGTGTTTAAATCCCTAAAAATATAACAACAATATCTCGATCTAAGTTTAGAATTTTACCGCGTTTTCATGATAGGAAAGTCAATCAATTTAGTACCTACCATACGTGATAACCACTTTGGAGATAATGTCTCTAAAGAAAACATGCCTGAGTATGCACAGAATTATCTTGTATTAGGGTGACTTTACTTTATGTGGCAAACTGGTTGCCAACCAAGGCTACAGAACCCAATCTATCCTGCTATTTAACCCATATGTTTATATATATATATATATATATATATATATATATATATATATATATATATATAAAGCAGCATTGGCTGAAACATTGCTCTAGAAATTTTTTCGTAAAATGAAGAGACGATGCTCACTTTCAGAAATCAGCAATTCTATCTGTGTATTTAAGTAAATCAGTGTGTGAAGCAATTAGTTATTCATTAATAAAATGAAAAACTAATATGAATAAATATTTAAATGCAGTTATAAATTAATATGCGGTTATTTAATTTTAATTATTCATTAATGTTAAACTAACTTCCAACAGATCAAAAGCTCACATACACGAAAAAATATTTACTCCAGCACTCTACGGTTGATGAATACAGTAGCGCATTTACACAATTAAGTAATTTATGGTCTGGTTTCTTTCACAAAATAAACAAAACACACACACACATACACACACACACATACACACACACACACACACACACATATATATATATATTTATATATATAAGTATAAATTCGAAAGAAACAAGTTGGCTGTAAATTCCAACGCTCCCATTAGTATAAATATTAAAACTGATTCAACCAAAGAGTTCACTATAATTAAATTGATATTTATGGAGCCAATTTAGAGAGCCAATAAATATTACATATAAAACATTCACATTTTCCAAAACCCTATGGACATTTCAACGAGTGAGTTTAACAATCATCTCCTTAGCGATGACAAAACATGACGTTTACACATCGGTGATGAGTTGGGGATTAAATTCACTTGTTGAAAAAGCCATCCTATTTTGGAAAATTTTAATGTTATATATATATATATATATATATATATATATATATTTCTCTAAAAAAAGCGTTCTAAAAACATGAATTGTATTTTACACAATCCAAATCTACGTTTACGAGCCAGGTATTATTCACAATTCATTTTGACATTTTCTCTAAAAGATATTTTATTTAACTAAGTTCAGATCATTTTTGTATGTATCAAATTTAGATATTTTTATGAAGTAAAACACATATTAATAATAATTCACAAGAACAGAATATAAATCTTTATTGACCAGCCAGTCTCAGCAGTTTGTAATGCATTGTTTAATATCTTAAAAAAACTATCAATGTACAAGTTTTTTGACAGGGAAATCTAAAATACGTGACACATGAATTTATCAATAAATCAGGTTTTAGTTGGTTTACTCGGATGGATTAGATGGCGGTCGAATAGACTCATGGAAGAAATTAAGTACTCAAAATTACAGCGCACTCATTACGAAGAGTTTTTTCTGTCTAAAAATATGTGTGATAGTAAAACCTTTTACAAAAATGAGCATTAGAAAATAACATATAGCCCTTTCTGACATTCTGTCCCTGAATGGGCTCCAGAAGCAAATGTGTAAACAACAGAAATTAAAGATAATAATAATAATAATAATAATAATAATAATAATAATAATACAATACAAGAAACATCCTCAATTAGCCTAGACCCTGCTGTAACAATAAAAGAATTGAAACCAGAAGAAGCTTATAAATACCTAGGTGTAAATGAGAGCGAAAACATTCACCATAAAAAAATGAAAGAAATAGTGCGTAAAGAGTACTATAGAAGGCTACGAATGATATTAAAAACTGAATTAAATTCACAGAATAGAGTTATGGCCATTAATAGCCTTGCAATCCCAGTTGTCCAATATAGCTTCAACATCTTAAACTGGACTCTAAACGACATCAGGCGAATGGATGCTAAAACAAGAAAGCTTCTTTCTAAGCATAGGATGCATCACCCAAAGGCTGATGTAGACCGTCTATACATACCCCGTAAAGAAGGTGGAAGGGGTTTTATTCAGCTGGAATTGTCATACAAGACAACAACTATTGGCTTACTAACATACATAGAAACAACAAAGGATTGGATGTTACAATTAGTAAGGCAACATGAAGAAAGAAAGAAAAAATATTCAATAATAAAAGAAGGCAGTAAATACAAACAAGATTTACAGTTAGTAGATTCTGTAGAAAAGCAAAACAGTAGCCTAGAACCAACTATTGCGGCAAAAAATATGAAAATGAAATCCAAAGATAAAGCTCTTGAAAAGATGAAACAGCGCTGGCAAGACAAACCTCTGCATGGCCAATATCCAGTACGTGCCAATAAATCCAATGTTGACAAAGTTAATACTCATCGATGGTTACGTGCATCTGGATTAAAGTCTGAAACTGAAGGATTTATACTTGCAGCACAAGACCAAAGTCTTTTCACGAGAAACTTTCAGGCAAATATTATGCATAATAATATGGATCCAAAATGCAGGTTTTGTGATAAACACCAAGAAACAATAGACCACCTAATCTCAGGCTGTTCTGTGCTTGCCCCAAACGAATATAAAAATCGCCACGATAGAGCTGGGCAATATTTACATTGGGCAATGTGCAAACATTATGGAAAAGCTGTAAACAAACACTGGTATGAACATCACCCAGCACCGGTTACAGAAATAGAAGATGTAACCATTCTATGGGATTACACCATCTACACAGACAGAAAAATTGAAGCAAACAGGCCAGACATTATTGTTAAAAACCAGAAGGAGAAAACTTGTCTATTAATTGATATGGCTTGTCCAGCGGATTGTAACATAGCAATCAAGGAATTTGAAAAACTGTCAAAATATAAAGACCTGGAAATTGAAATAGAAAAAATGTGGAAATTGAAAACAAGAGTTGTGCCAGTGATAGTAGGTGCACTTGGAATGATAAAAAATGGAACAAAACAACACATTGAAAGAATCCCTGGAAACCCCAGCTTAAGAGATATACAAAAAATTGTCTTATTAAGTACAGCCCACACACTAAGGAAAACGTTATCTATGTAATGCTGGGGATGTTAGGGAAGATAGAAAAACATGAAATGGAGTCATAACAACACGCCACTACCTGCCTTAGGTCTCCCCGCAGACTTGGTTGGTAGTGAGACCAAAGCAGAAATCGAAATATGATGAAAAATGACATAATAATAATAATAATAATAATAATAATAATAATAATACAGACAAAACAATATTTTTCAAGCCGATACAAAAAACAAATGTTGTGACATTCATCCCCCAACTAAAAAATGGAAGAGGTTTTTCTGCAAAATATATGAGCTTATTCTAAAGAGCATAACAAAAAGCAATTTCATTGCGCACGAGATGATACGAATGAAAAAAAAAAAAAAAAAGCAGAACAGATATGGCCTAGAATCACAGAGGTAGATTTTAAATGTGCACTGAAAAAGTGCTCAACTTATAATCTCTAGTACTAGAGAAAATTCCTACCTTTTGGTTATATTATTTAAATATAGCACACAAAAAAAACTAGCCAAAGAACTTCAAGAAATGGTTAAATGTCCCACCAAAATTTCTGCTTGTGTGACCAAAGCAATTACATTTCTTCTACCCAAAATAGTGACACAAATATCCCGTAAAACTACAGGCCACCTATTGATACCTATTTTAACAAAACAAACATATTTCTTCTTGGAACATATTACATACTGCCGCTTGAACAGAAAGGGTGCAAACATGGCCATTATGTATGTAAAGACCAATTAGTTATAAATAGGATAATCTTAGAAAACTGCTTAAATGCAAGTAAAATCTTAGTTCTGCCGGGATATATTACTGTAAGGCATTCGATAGTTTATCACATTTCTAGATTTTAAAGTCAATAAATATGCACTAGGCATCACTCGTTATCATAAAACAATGTATTTTGATATGGAAGACAACACTTTACTTCAATCATATAAATATAACCGATAGGTCTGGTGACATAAATATCAACAAATAAATATTTCAAGGTGACTCTTTGTCTGCCTAAATCTTTTGAATATCACTAACAGCACTACAGAGCCAACAAGACAGAACGTGTTTATTATAGCTCAGAAGAAAATAGGCCATCTATTTTACATAGATGAATTAAAGTTGTATGTTAGGAATGACAATGAATTGGAAGGTCTTTTTCAACCTGTAAAATGCTTCAGTAAATATATTAGAATGAAATTCAATTTTTATAAATGTGCTAAAGCCACAATTTTACAAGGATCACTACAAAAACATTCTCTATTAGCTTAGACCCTGTTGTTACAATAAAAGTTTTAGAACAAAAGAAGATTATAAGTACTTAGATGTAAATGAGAGTGAAATAATTCTACATAAGTAAATGAAAGAAATAACGCGTAAAGAATATTATAGAAGGCTAAAACTGATATTAAAAACTGAATAGAATTCCCAGAAGAGAATGATGGCCATTATTAACCTTACCATCTTAGTGGTCCAACAGAGCTTCAGCATCTGAAACTGGACTCTAAATGACATCAGTCGAAAGGATTATAAGACAGGAAAGATTCCTTTCGACTGATGTCATTTAGAGTCCTTCTAAGCATAAGATGTATCAACAATATGTTGATGTAGATACAATATGTTGATGTAGATACAATATGTTGATGTACATACCCCGTAAAGAAGGTGGAAGAGGTCTTATTTAGCTAGAATTGTCATACAAATCATCAATTATTGGCTTAAAAACATACAACAAAAACAAAAAAGACTGGATGGTACAATTAGTCAAACATTACAAGAGAAAACATATTTAATTATGAAAGAAGGCAGCAAATACAAACAAGACCTATGTTTAATGGATTCTGTAGAAAAACAAAACAGAAGCCAAGAACAAACTATCACATTAAAAAAGTATGAAGCAGAAAGCCAAGGATAAAGCTCCGGAACAAAGGAAACACCGTTGTCAAAAAAAACCTCTACAGACGCCAATATTCCGAACACTGAGTGTTTGAGAGAATGTATGCATGTTAGTGTGTTAGGAGGTGTCTATGGACCTTACATTTAAACTACTGGAGATTCTAGCTGTCGAGGAAGCAAGTATGTGGAAGGGAATTCCATAGGCGGGAAGTGCGAGAAAAGAAGCTGTGGAGTAGAAATTGCCGTTACATTTTATCGGTTTCAGTGTAAAAGAGTGGGACCTAGTTGTAATCTAGTATAGAATTCATGGTCAGAATCATTACGGTGAGTGGCTAACGTGAGTGTGTTTTCTGTAAAATAAAAAATTAAGGAAACTGAATTCTTAGGACTTTTGTCATAATATATCTTTAGGTTTCTCACACTGTCTTCTCTTCTGCTCATGCGTATTTATAGCTGAGATTGATTGAGCTAGTTTTATTTTTCGTTAGCAGTTTGAACCAAGGAGGAACAAAAGGGGTTTGATTTAAATTATCAGAGGATATTCTACAACATCGAAAACATATATGATCTCTCGAACTTTCAGAATATTCTCGTCACTTGCAGATTTTTAAGGGAAACCCTCTTCCTTCTCGTGCTGACACTTTTAAACATCTGGATGCACTCATACAAATTTTTACGTGGTACTGCACTGTCACCGCCTTTTGTTAAAACTTTTTCCATGAATTTTAGAGGCTGACACACGTTCCAGTTTTAGTAATCAGATACCTATCATGGTGCACGCTGCTAGTCGAGCGACCACGAATAAGTTATAACAACACGAAACCTGGTGCGATTGCAAACTTCATTCACGTGATCATAATAGTACTAACTATAAGTAAACATGGGCGGAATGAAATCTGACAAAATTAGAGATATGGCACAATGAGAGTTAAGATAATGTTTAACTTTTGTGTTCTTATACAAGGTGCACAGTAAACACAGTTATATCTTCCAGAAATAATTGACTTTGAACAACCTAAAAAATATTATTAAATATTTACAGCATTGAATAATCATTCGACTCTGGCGCTATCACTTAACTCTAAATGGTTCTTTTATCGTTGATTGATGGCTACTCGATATTGTGACTAATTATTTGCAGACAACTTACGTCCTTCGTTTTACCCTTCTTGTTTGGCTATAAAACACACCGATTTTGAACATTGAATTATCGGAATTTTCAAGGGAGAACATTTGAAGTGGGAACTGAAAAAGTGTGCAGAAATTATTTTGATTTTTTTTTTCAGTTATATCAGTCGTCGCCATTTTCAACAGTTGTCCAACCACTATATAAGCACTATATAATAATTTATTCAAATTCATTGAATTCACTGTTATGTTGCATGTAACACTCTTTACATGCTATAGAGTCAATCTCTGTTTAATGCTTTAGGTTGCTTTTATTTTATTTGTAAATAATTTGGGTCTCATTTATTTTACGGCACATTTTATCTTACGTTTACGTAAGGTCTTTTCCGCGGTATCTGTGATAGAGTTGCTAGTTAGTGTAATGCAGTCATTAAGTTTGTTTATATTGTTCATTCTTTTACTTTTAATAAATTGCATGATTTTTCTTATTTTATGAAATAATTAGGTTTTTCCGTGTATTACTTCTCATCATGTAAATCAGGAAAGCTACAAATTTCATGTTTTAAATAGAACTTGTTAATTATTCCGGATATCTTTTGTGTTTACAAAGAGAACAGGATTTAATGAGATTATATTTATTTGTATGTTAACAAACGAGACGTCGTTTTAGGTAATTATTTTTTACGGTTTAATATGATGTCGAGGACATACCAACGTATGAATCGTAGTAGTAAAACAAGGATTGAAATCTATATGACTGTAATTGAGTGTTTACTACAAGTTGAGCTTCGTAGGTTAAACGGTAAAGAGGCTTATACCAAATTTCAAATTCGAGAACATGAAGAAGATCACTTAGAGCTTGGTTGGTTTATTTCACATTTAGGTTGAACAGAATTCTAACTGCTGCAATAAATAAACATTAAAACTTATATAAATAAAAATTCCTCAAATTTAATAATAATCTATCTTGGTTTATTTCAGATGATCTTTACATAGCTTGTAAAACAAACTAGCAATAGTGAGAGATGTTAGACCCGTAAACTTTGTCTGGCTGGAATATATCTTTATCGAATGTAACATTGGTGAAGATTTTGAATATATACATACTTGTAAAATGAGCTTAACGGCTGTATGTGTTTTTATAACAAGAAGGATAACTGATGTTTAGACGTAGAGTGAAGTCGTTATGAAAGTTCTGCGCAATTGATTATTAAATTATACACGTTATCTTAAAGCGGGCGGTTTTCACGACACACAGAGAACTCAATCACACACCGTCTTAATTAGTTTAAATCTTGATAAAAAGTCAGCTTCAAGAATCACAAAGCACTCGTTATAAGATATCTGTTGTTACTGTTATTCAGTTTAAGCTTTGTAATGTGTGAGCAGAGAAGAGTAAGATATTTTAAGACTTCACCAAAAAAGGTAAAAAAAATGTTTTCTTGTGTCGTTCAGCTGAGGAGAAATGTTCTTTATACGATGACTGTATTTCTGTGCTATGGAGACGAGAGGAGTTTCCTAAGTGTTCACTAGACAGTGACTACAGGATTAAACGAAGATAACTCTTCAAAAAGAAACCCTATGACACATCCAGAGAAAATAAAAGATGTGAGCGCATATAATGAAATATGTAATTGTGACAACAAAACATTTCTCAAATTGAGTCTATTGAACAGATGAAGAGGCTCATCCCTTTTTTCCTGTTTAGGTTGTGGTTTCCGGCTTTCTCTTTTCCAATCTTTTCACTCTTTTTTTTTTCTCAATTTGGAGTAGATAGCCTAAACTATCGCCCGGTTTACACTCCACCCATGTCTATTGAACAGGTGAAGAGGCTCATCCCTTGATTCCTGTTTAGGATGTTGTTTCCGGCTTTCTCTTTTCCAATCTTTTCACTCTTACGTAGCCCCCTGCTCATCAGTGGCGTTACCGCCTTGCTCGGGGTGATATGATTAAAAAAAAAAGGTGATGAGAAATGTGTAAGATTTTGCTAAGTTTAGTTTTGCGCAATATCACAAGCTGATGCAAAAACAAAATATATTCTAGTCATGATTTCAAACAGCGTCTGATCCTTCACACACACAAACACAAACACATACAAATACATACATATATATATGTAAATAAAAATTGACAAGGGGAAGTACTATTTTTGTCTAGGCGTTTCGTTCTCTGAGGGACAATTTCAAGGTAATGTGGGCCAGAAATAAACGTGTCGGTTGACAATAGTTTTTTCTTCTGTCAATTTTTTATTTCATGTCTCGTCTACAGATTCACTGTTGTCTGAGAATATTACACAAACAGACAAGCAAACACATACCCAGACATACACACACACACACACACACACATATATATATATATATATATGTGTGTGTGTGTGTGTGTGTGTGTGTGAATATGCGTGTAAAATATATGATATAAGTAAACCATATATACGTAAATGGACAGTGTGAATAGAGCAAAAAGAAAAGCATATAATTTTCGTCCATTGATAAATTTTATCAAAGCAAATGTAATGATTTTATTTTGCAACATGTATTTATAAATAAATTAAAAATGGCGGTAACTTTTCAATTTCATTAATTTTAATATAGGATATAAACACACACTAGGTTCTCATATTCAATAAGTTAAAATAAAATGTGGAAGATATTACGTGAAGTAATTTATTACCTAATAAATAATAGTGATCAAATGTGTTTGATTTTTTTATATTCTTATATATATCCTTCATTTTTTACTATTACTCACTTGGCGTATTTTAGAATTTACCTTAACTTTCAGTTAGACTTTTCTTTTATTATGAGCATTGTTAAATTTTTAAATTCTGAAAAACTCACAGCAATTTTACATTTGTTATTTAATATTTGTTGGAAACTGAAATTCTCATATTTGCCTTAATAAAATTAATCCGATGAAGAAACTCATTGATAAATGTAAGTTTTAAGATCTTTATCTACCCCCACCCCACTAACACACATTTTAACCCTTTAATATTCACGGATTAATTTCGCCATGTTGTCATTAACAATAGCAACAAAAGCATCGTAGTTTTCGAATTTAAAAAAAATTCAGAGTACTTTTTTCTCATCCATGATCCTAATTTTGAGTGAATTTCTAAAACAAAAGTTAAAGCCTTTGAGTCATATAGTTGCGTGTATGCGCGTAGAAAGCATCCTTTTAATTCAGAATTTAAAATCAACCGATATGTAAGGGATTTAACTTATATATATATTTATATTTGTAGAATATTTTTAACCATAAATAACGTGTTTTAAAACAGTCTGATATAATCTTATTTTTTAAATTTCAATCTAGATATTTCAAAATCTTGTTAATGCTATACTAAAACATTGAAGCTATACTCATAATTAATTTTATTCTGTATTGGTTGTAATCTTTTTACATAGAGGGCTTATGGAAGGTTTTTTGCTTTCGTAATAGAATATATGCATTGTCGATAAATTATGAATATGGACTTGAATGTTCCTTTATATGCCGCATAACTACACACAGAGACTTTTGTCTACTTGCCGGTAAAAATCTCGTTTACCGAGAAAACGTACTAAAGATAGATTTAGACCCTCTGATACGATTCTGACATGCTCACTTCAGGTTGGAGAGAGCTGCTGTTATATTCAGTACGTTGTAACAAACTGTACTACAGAGAACAATTATGATATAATTTTGCAGTTATATTGTAGAATTTACTTCCTTTTGTCCTATTTTATATGTAGTTTTTGGTGTTAGTGAGTTACGTTGTGCGTTGTGGTATAGTGGATATCGGCTCGGAACGAGAAACCGGGGAGCCGAGTTCGAATACCAGTTGAATCCATTGTATTCACTTACGCGCAAATACCCTTGCGAAAGGTATTAATCCGTCTCTTCCTTCCAGTTATGGGTTAAATAGTAAGACAGATTGGGTTCTTTAGCCTTGGTCGGCAATCAGTCTACCGCAGAAAGCAATGGCAACCTACTGCGGGATAATCATCTGCCCAGTCAGTCATGTCTCTTTCGAGACATGATCGCTGAAGCGTGTATCACGTATGGCACTTAACCGACTGACTGAGCTGCCATATACCTGCTGGTACTACAGAATATGGGTTTTACTGTTTGCAAATTATGCGTTTTGATTTAAAATTTGTCTAAGTAAATTATTCTTTTTTTAGGGCCTTCTATTAGCCTTATACGTTTCGGTTTGATCTTACTGTAGTCTCATGTATTATATAAGTTTGCCGTTCTGACTTATTTGGAGGGAAATGATTAAAAATGTACTTGGCATTTGCATTTTTCTGCAGTTACTGATCAGCTTGCTGAGTATTCGCGTCGTAATTATAATTGATTATTTTATCATTTGCAGTATCCTTTCTGTGATGCTATAGTTTCATCATATACGTATAGTGTGTCGAAGAATATCGGAATATATTTATGAGTAAAACTGCTTGAGATTTATACTATTCTATGTATAGATTATATATAAAAAGATAAAATAAAGTCAATAAATATTACAACTTTCAGCTGTATAATATTTTCCACCCAGACCCAAAGCTTGGAGCTACGTATTTTATTCATTTATAAAAAAGTATTTGTCTATATTTCTGAGATGAGTTTGTATTCACAGTATTTACATTATTCAGACTATTGTCTTCATTTTTGTTGGTATTTGTACGATATTTAGGCCGTTGTACGCTCCAGCCTTCTTCAGGTACTAGTAATTTCGAACCGAGCTCTTTATTATAGTCACTGGGGTATATGACCTTCATTCCTTGCGTAGAGCCTCTTCTGGTACTCATGTGTTATCTCCCTCGAACCCTGTCAGTTTTTTGTTCACAACTGCTGTTGTCTGGTATTGGACTCACAACTCTTTAGGTCAAGTCACAGGAAATAACATCCACTGGGTCATATGTCATTAATAAAGGGTTCCGTTTGAAATTTCTAGCACCTGTAGAATGCCGGAGCGTACAACGGCCGAAACGATGTACCAACGGCAACAAAAATTAGAACAATAGTCCTAGTAATGTAAATACTTTCCACTTTATGTGTTTATTAGTTTTCCTCGTATGACATTGTTTTCTTTTTTCTAGTTTTGATACGCAGAGTCATTACAGCCACTCTAAGTAAGTAGTCACAGAAGTAGAGAAAGTGTGGCGGAGACTTACCTCGCCGAAGCAAGAGAAGGCGGTTTGTCTGCACGTGCGTTCGTAGACGTAATGGAACCGCAAGGCGAGCTCATGCAAGGCAGTTTTTGGAATTACACGGCGCATGCGACATTGGTGAAAGCGAGGCTCTTCAAGAGTGAGAAATTACGAGACGAAAGAACACATAAAAAGAGCCTACTTCTGTTTCAGAGGCACTTAGCCGTTCGCTTTTTTTGACTTGTTTTGTCATTTCCTGACTTGCTTTGGCGAGCGTCAGACTTTTTGTCTGCAATAACCCATTTGGACTTAATTTATTTTACAGAAAAGACCCCTCTTTGGTTTAGCTAAGTTTAATTTTATTTATCTTTTCTTTTTCTTGCTTTGTTTTTTAATTTTATTTTCTAGCTTTTTGTATTTTAGTTTCGTATTTTTTGGCGGCCATATTTGTTTTTGTTTAGGGCGGCCGTCTTGAATTTATTTTTTGTTTCTTTTTTTTCAGTATCCGTTTGGCCTTAAGTGCCATATTTATTTTTGTTTAGAAAACTTTTCTTTTAATAGTAACTTTCATTTGAATTTTTGACCAAAAAACCGTTTAATTAATTTTTTTCCACTTTTCTTTTTCCACTTTTCTTTTTAACCCCTCCCCATATTTCATTTACGGAGGTTGCCTTAGGCGAATTTTCGCTTTTTGTTTGACGTTCGTATTTATTTTCTTTGTGTAGTTTGTTTCATTTTTTTAAAGTTTATTCGTTGTAGAAATTTAATTAGTTGATTCCTTTTTCGTAAACTTTATTTAATCCCAGCAAAGTTTATTTTTAGCCCCTCCTCCTATTTTTAACGAGAGTAGCCTTTTTAGGCAGCTCCTTTTTTCTGTTTGTTTTATTTCTTTGTAACTTGTAAAGTTTATTCACGTTTGTTTTCGTTTATTTTGGTAAACCTCTCTAGAGGCTTATCTTTTTGCCGTTTAATTTCTTAGTGTAATATTGGCCGCTAAAGGCTAGTTTTTTGGCCGTTACTGGCTAAAACTTAATCTGTATTTATTTTAAAATCCTTCGGGGTTTGTTGTTGTTAGTTTAAAACCGTTTTCTTGTCTTTCTTTGTTGCTTGTTTAGTTTGTGTTTTTTATTTATTTTCTTTATATATATTTTTTCCCCATTTTTACTCCCGCCTTTTCCCACCCCTCCATTTAAGTTTGATTGGTGGAAAAACAAAAAAAGTGTGAGTGGAGTGACGAAACTTAAAAAAGGCCGACACTAGTCGGTCTATAAAGAAAAAATTGGATTTCGACCCCCCCTTGGAAGGGCCCACCGGAAAAAAAACCGATGAGGCATTTCCCCCTCTTCCGGGAGAAGAGCATGGCAAAGAAAATGATAAAGACAAAGATAGTATTATGAAAGCAGCAATGGCCGAGAATGGCCAGAAAAATGTTGAAGAGAAAAACAAGACAATGAAAGATGCTGTGGCCGGGGAATCGCCCTGTGGCTGGAAGTCCCCTCCAAAATGCACGATCAATCTGGCGGAGTTCTTGGAGAGAGCTAAGAGCTACGCACACCTTGTGAAAGAAGGTGGGCTCTTGGAGGATCCCCAAGAATTAAAGAAGATTGGAAAAAGAATAGTGTCAGTCTTCGTGGTGGACAAGCGTACGCGCAAAATTTGTCGCAGCACGAAAGCCACAGTGTTGAAAACACTGCAGTCAAAGGGGTATAAGCCCCTAAGAATAGTTAAAGGTGCGATCTTCTTCATGTGGGACATACTGCTACCCACGCCAGAAAATTGCCAAAAATTGGCAATGCAGGAAATTATAACTAAAGACCACATTTTTAGAGCCGAGTATGATGGTAAAAGAAGGACCAAGGTAGCAGTGTATGAGGTTCCTCCTCAGGTCATCGGGGAGCATCTGGCTGCCTACTTTTCGCAGTTTGGCCAAATTTTAGATGTCTCCTGCGAGGACCTGACCGGTTGATGGTCTTTTGATATTATGATCAGCCGTGAAGAGTTCGAGACTATCCCCAACTGTCTTGACGTAGGGGGCCTGAGCCTACCGGTAATAGTTACCGGTCGCAAACCCAAATGCTGGAGGTGCGGAAAGATTGGTCACCTCTCCTCCTCCTGCCCAGAGAAGAAGTCCTCTGGAAGCCAGGCCCCAGTCGACCAAAATCCCCCTCTGGCCGCTTCTGTTACATCCGTATCGCCTGTAGTGGGCATGCCAATACCCAGGACCGGTGCGGCAGTTACCCCGGTTGGGAACAAAAAAGTTCCCTCACCCCCCGAAAAACCATCACCAGCTGCAAGTGCAGCCACGGAGAAGGATAAGGGGGAGTGGCTGGTTGTTGGCAGGGCCAGGGGGAAGCGCCAAGCTGCGGAACCTCGGTCCCCGGAGACCCCAATGACTAAAGGCACGTACAGCCCCACTCTACCAGCAAGAAGGGCGATGCCTCGGCTTGGTCAGCCCCGAAACTGGAGGAATTGAAAAAGGCATACGATCCTGGATACGAAAAAACCCTAAAAATTAAGGAGCTGAAGAAACAGTTAGAGAAACGTGCTTTTCGGCCATCAGAAGAGCGCATAAAACAACTGGAAAAACGTCGCTCGTGCCCCTCAGCCTCTGCCCCGTCCTCCCCTCAAAAGAAAAAGACGGAGAGACCGAAGAAAGTGCATTCTTCTCAACCCACGCCCAGGAAACCTTCCCATCGCAGTCGAGATCCCAGCCCAATTATCAATTACTTCAGAGTCTCTCCCTGCCTTTCTCCCTGTCCCTCTCCCCAGAAACAGATGCCTCCACCAGCCAAAAGACAAAGATGTCCCTCAGCTGAAGATAAGGAGGCCAGAAAGAAACCGGCCAAAGTTCCATATAGGCAAGGGGAGGACATCTGCTGCATTTCCCCGGCCCAGGCTGAACGCGCCAAGAACTTCGGGAGTAGGATAAAACAATTGAAGGCGCTTTTAGCCATGAAAAAATGTGGCGAGAAAGACATAGAAATCCCGAAAAACTTCCCCAGCGCTCAGAGGCTGCTGACAGTGATCCGCACTGGGCCGGGTGCGCGGCAGGCTTGGGGCATGGTCGAGGAGGCCGCAAGATCAATTCCTATGGATCCTCCCATAATATCCACAAAGACGGAGAAGCTCAATAATCTGGAAAAGTTTTGTTCAGGACGGGTCCCCGTTTTAGTTCACCCCTCCCTCTATAGGGCTCTAAAACTAACCTTTCCCTGGGATGTTGGCGGCGTCTCCTCTGATGGCACCATCAAGAATGAGATGGGCCATGGGTCCATGGGAGAGGCTGTCGGCATCCTTTCCCCGACAATGTTCTGTCCAGGACCCCAACCCTAATTATGTATCACAATGGCTTTATGGTTAGCAAGTATAAATGCCCGGGGGCTGAGGTCCGAGTCTCGGAGGGTGAGACTCCTTCATGATCTCCAGCGCCTCGGGGTGGATGTTTGTTGTGTACAGGAGACCCGGTTTTTTGCTGGCGACTATGAGAGCATACTGTCTAGGGATTACGATCTCTATTTAGCATGTTTTGATGGTCGTTCTAGAGGTGTTTCCTGGCTAGTGGGCAAGTCATTGGATGCGGCGTGTGCGCTTGTCTTCGCGGATCCAGCGGGCAGGATTTGTGTGCTGGATATTACCATAAAGGAGAAGTCTTTTCGTCTCATTGGGGTTTATGCGCCCAATGTCCATAGGGAGCGTCCTGCTTTGTTTCGGCAGCTCGAGTCGTTCTTTGGAACATCGAGGCGGGTAATTTTAGCGGGGGATTGGAATGCCGTCCTTGACCCTGAGAAAGATCGTATAGGACAAAAATCGGGTACTAACAACCCGGATGTGAAACCATTTCGGGAATTTATCGACAGGAATGATCTTGTCGATAAATACCGGAATGAACACCCCCGGGATGTAGTCTGGACTTGGACTAATAGGGGCAGCTCGGATTCGAAGGTAAGCGCCAGCTACCTCGACCGAGTCCTAGTTAAGAGAGTCGACGTAGGACTCTTAGGTTGTCCAAGTTTCCATTCGATAGTTTACACGGATCATAGGCTCGTCCGGGTTCGTGTAAACTTAGATAAGCCTAAGGTTAAGTTGGCTGGTTACTGGAAATTGAACGCGTCATTATTTGATAGCCAAGATTTCCAGCACCAGCTGTTACTAACACTAAAGCGGGAACTGACGGGGGCTGTGGTTGGGAATAAGTGGTGGGACACTCTAAAATCTAAACTTAGGTCGTTTGCTGCCGACTATAGCCGTCGGCTCAACTTAGCTAATTTAGCGGCGCAAACGACATTAGAAAAGAAAAATCGATCGGGCAGTGAAATCCCGTAATAGTGGGGACGTAGCCTTAGCTAGGGCCGAGCTGGCCTCCTTGCTTATCAAGAAGGATCAAGCTCTGGTAGTTAGGGCTAGGTTAAAAAGAATGTCTTCTGAGGCAACGAATATGGCCGCAGAATTGCGTGTAGAAGAAGCTAGGCGAGCAGTCAATCGGCATATCAAGGACATCACATTGCCGGATGGACGTACCGTGACTACAGACGTGGGTATATGTGGGGCTTTTCGTGATTACTTCCAGGATCTTTTCACCAGGGAGCCCGGTCTGAGTTCGGCTCAGTTCGACACCTATTTGGCTGACTTTCCCCGCCTCTCGGCGGCTGAAGCGGCTAGGTGCGAGGGGCCCATAACAGAGTCGGAAATCTGGGATGCGCTGAAATTGGTTGGCCGGGACAAAACTCCAGGATTGGATGGTCTTCCCTACGAACTGTACTTGAGGCAGTCGTCCGTTTTTGTTCCTCTGCTGGCTCTTGTTTATAACAACTGGATGGAGCAGTGGTCTATACCTCGACGCTTCACCAGGGGTGTAATCAAGGTGCTTCGCAAGAGCAAGGACGGTGGGGGTGGCATAGATAATTATCGGCCTTTAACGATGTTAAATACTAACTTAAAGATTTTTGCCAAGATCTTGGCCGGCCGTTTGCAGGCTGTCCTCTCTAGTCTGATTGGCCCCGAGCAGACTTGTGCTGTGAAGGGCAGGACTATTCAGGACAACCTTCATTTGGTACGCCTGATCATCGAGAAAACCGACACTGAAGCCGCGCTGATCAATTTGGATCAGTCCAAGGCATTCGATAGGGTTGACCATCGCTTCTTGGAATCTGTCCTTTCCGCCGCCGGTTTCGGGCTGTACTTTCGCTCCTGGATCCGACTGCTGTATGAGTCCCCCGGTGCGCTGGTGGAAGTGAATGGGGTAAGATCGAAGCCTTTCACATTATCTCGCTCCATTCGTCAAGGTTGTCCACTTTCGCCTTTGCTTTACGTTCTTGCGTTGGAGCCTTTCCTTCGCAAGTTGAAGGCGAATCCGGTCCATCGCGGAATTTCCCTACCTGGTGCTACCACCTCGGCCAGGTACTCCGCCTATGCTGACGACGTTTCGGTTTTTGTGTCGAGCAAAGCCGAGATTGACGAAGTTAGCAAAGAAATCAGATGCTATGAGACGGTGACAGGGGCCATGATCAATCGCGATAAGTATGTTGGCTTGCGATTGGGTGCGTGGAAGGGAGTTTCTCTTCCCGGACCTTTCCTCTGGACGGACGGGCCGATCAAGATTCTCGGCGGCTTTTTCGGTTCTGATCTCCAGTTGGAAATGAATTGGTCGGAGGTTCGAGAGAAGGCCGAGGGCGCAGTTCGTCTGTGGACTCGGAGGAATCTGTCCTTAAAGGGGAGGGCGGAAGTATGTGCCTCGCACATCTACCCGATTCTCCTTTACCGACTCTCCGTACTTCCTCTCCCGTGTGCCATTCGTTTGGGATTGATTCAGCTCTTGTTCTCTTTCCTTTGGCGAGAAGGCAAGGCACCCAAGGTGCGTCGCGAGATCTGTTACCTTCATCCATCTGAGGGCGGTCTGGGCATGCCTAGCGTTGAGATTCGTCAACACACGCTTCGCATTAGATTCCTGGATCGAATGTGTATGCTGGCGGATGAGAACGGCGCCCTCGTTAAAGAGGACGTCCATAAAAACTTTCCATCCTTGAGAAGTGTGTATTTGTCGGAGGAAGAGGCCCGCCGTATTCCTCGTGGCGAATGCTCCTTCTATAAAGAATGTCGTTTGGCTCTCCAGTTTCTCTTGCGGGCTACGGATGGCCTCTCCAACGCCCAATCGTTGTCTCTTAGGGCATTATATCGGGTGTTAGTTAGGGGGGCCGTTCAAGATGAACTGATTGGCGAGCTCGGGCTTACGAAGCAGGAGGCTCGCTCCATATGGCCTTGGGCGCCTGGGTTGAAATATCTCACTAACGATGAGGCATCACTCACCTGGCTGATGATCCGAAAGGCTCTCTGGGTAGGCAAGAAACTTCATGTAGCGGGCCTAAGACCGAAATCAACCTGCGTGCGTTGTGGGCTGTCGGCGGAATCCGTCGAACATGCCTTCTCCCACTGCAGTGTTGTTGCGCCGCTATGTAAGTTCCTTGAAGATCTCATGGTCCGTATGCTGCGTGGAAAGTTCTTTGTCCTTGAGGCTAGTTCTGTTTGTAGCAATGTCGTGCCTCCGTTATCTAGGGCTGAGCACTATGTGCTCTTTTGCTTACTAGGTGTTATGCGAATCGTGATTTGGACGACGCGACAGAAGGAATTCTATGGGGATGAGAAGTTTACCTCTTCCCAACTGATCTTGTTCTTTAAGCATCAGCTTAAAGTCAAGATCAGGACGGAAAGGAAACGACTCACTCCATCTGAATTTGGCAAAAGGTGGGTGAGTCTTGCGCGTCTCTGTCGAGTGAAAGGTGCTGACCTGGAGTGGTTGTTTGATGCAGGTTAGGCATCAGGATTTTGGGTGTGCTGGGCACAACATGTGCACCCCTTCCCTGTTAGTTTAGAATAGGAAGTATTTGATTTTCTGTTTTCCTCTTTAAAGTTAACTTAGCTAGGTTATGATTGCTCATTGGCCCCACTTTTTTCTTTTTTTTGGCCCCAGTTGTTCTTTTAGTTTAATTCCCCACCCCTTCCCACCTTAGGTGTTCAACAATGTTAGTTCTCCGGTGGATGCGTGGCGTCTTTCGTTATTTTTCAAGTGTGCTTTTCGTTTTTGTTATGGTGTTTAAATGTGTGAGTGATTGTGTGAGTGATTGCTGATCGGATAAGTGGTATTATATTTCTAAAGCCACGCATTATATTTCGTCTGGGGAAGTGATTTTGCTGTCACAATATTAGAGTAGTGGGGGGCTTTTATTACTAATACGATTTTATTTAGTTTCTTGTATATATCTTTTTGTCACTGTATAAAACCATTGGGGATATTTTAATGTTGTTATTTTCTGCCCATGCCCTCCACTGAATATTGTAAATATGGGAGTTAAGTAGGACAACATAGAGCAGCCGAGGTATTATGGCTAACGTGGTAAGAATGGTAAGTAAAAATGTGGTATTATGGTGCAAGGATTATTATAAGTATTTCAGGGTCGACGAAAGTGAATAGTTAAGTTAAACTAAGACAGACGATGACCAGCCTTCCCCATCCCCAATTTCGGCCTTGTGCCACATTTTTTGTATTTTTACAAAAATAAATACAACTTAGCCGTTGCGCCTCGGCCTTTTGGCTGGGGAGCGACAATGACCAAAATAAGACCAGTTTAGACCAGTTCAGACTAGATATGAACCTATCCACTGCGGTGGATAGGTAATATTTTGACCCATACCTGGGCGTACGCGCTCAGGTTCCCCACATTAAAAAAAGACCTTGTGTCACATCTCTCTCAAGTGGGGGAGAAGAGTAAATAATACTTCGCTGTTGCGACTCGGCTTTTTGGCTGGGGGGAGCGAAAATGACCAAAATAAGACCAGTCCAGACCAGTGCTGAACCTATCCACTGCGGTGGATAGGTAATATTTGACCAGTACCTGGGCGTACGCGCTCAGGTTCCCCACGTTAAAAAAGACCTTGTGTCACATCTCTCTCAGTGGGGGAGAAGAGTAAATAATACTTCGTCGTTGCGACTCGGCCTTTTGGCTGGGGAGCGACAATGACCAAAACAAGACCAGTTTAGACCAGTTCTGAACCAATCCACTGCGGTGGATAGGTAATATTTGACCAGTACCTGGGCGTACGCGCTCAGGTTCCCCACGTTAAAAAAGACCTTGTGTCACATCTCTCTCAAGTGGGGGAGAAGAGTAAATAATACTTTGCCGTTGAAGACTCGAGAAGGCTACACCGGTGTTCGGGAGACAGCGGATTGCTTACGGTGCGCAGGAAACGGAGTCCCTAGTGAAGCAGTGTTCCGGGTTCTACGAGAAGCAGCTGGGAGAACAGATCCAAGTGGTTATTAATTCGTCTACGAACTACACTCCGAGAAGACACAAATTCCAACAGAAAGACATATATTTTTCAGATTTTAATCTGCCTGTAAATGTTCACATATATGTAGCCGTGTCTACAGGAGCATTCATATCAGTAGACACAGAATTAAACAGAAAAAATATAAATGAATACGCTATTATCACCTTCGGTAGATTTCAAAACTCATGTAAATTTAGTCACTGTACGCTTATACTGCTTGACACATTACCATGAGAAGATCAGTCTGTAGGAGGAGTGGTTAATGTTTTTAAGGTACTGTCTTGTATTCAGAGTGGCTTTTCACTTAATCTTTTTGTAAACATCTTTACAAGAGCCAGATCAATCTCAGAATTTACTATTGTTGATATATTTGGGCAGAAACTGCCCAAACCTTACTCTTCAGCATTGATAGACTCTAGAAGTATCGCAGAGTCATTGTGGATGTAAAATGATTCTCCACATTCCAGTCTCTTTACACAGGCGATATGTGGGAAACATCGCACTGCTCTGTCGCTACTTCTACGGAACGTGCTCGGATGAACTATATTCGCTTATTTGTCCAACCAATTCAATCTTTCAGGGCAACGACATACCATGTCATTATCTTATAATCAAACCATGGATATTTGCTCCGTTTTCGATTGATTAGAAGTAATCTCCACAGAAACAGCCTTTTCCCACGAACCACTGCTCTCTGAAACCAGCTCTCACGACGATTTTTTCCGAACACTAGATCCTTAATGTTTTATGCTATGCGCAGCCGTTATCGTCCCCTCTTATCTGTGAAAACTACATTTGCCTCTTTACTTCTTGCTGCCCATGGGGTTTGTACAGAGTCAGTTTTATATGTAAAATAAAACCTCTTAATGAAGCAAATGGCTTAAGGAAAAATGATGTATCTATAACTTTTCTAATCTATTTGCATGAAAGTGAATGTAAGACTTTGTCTGAATTAGAAATTATATCAGCGATTTTCTTTTTTTCTAGACTACTAACTGTTACTCTATCGACACATGTTACACTAAAATAAACAAATACATCTACTTAATTTCGATATTGTCAATTAGTAATTCGCACGTCAAGCTGTTTCATTTGCTGATAAATGTTCTGTCATTTTTGTTTGTCTGCTGTCAACATTTGCAATGAATGCCGGCTACTCTCATCACAGATAATAGAAGAGTCGAAGCAGCAAAAAATGCTTTCCTCATAAAAGGGTATCATGGGCGGTACATATGAGAGACAATGCCTTTTTAGAGAAAACGATTTAAAAAATGTACACCTGTGTGTAGCATTAGAAAGGTACTTCAATTTCTGAGGAAGGACTACCTGGAAACTCACAGGCTTTTTTTAAAGGAATTGTGACAGATGGAAATATCATATAAACTGCTTAAATACAATTTTCGATTTGTTGACAGAGCAGGGATCAGGTAATAATTAATAAAATACAAACTTTACTAAAAGCTACAAAGTAGAGGAAATATGTTAAAACAATGATTGTCAACATTCACATCAAAAATAATTTTCTGCTCATGGTTTTTCCCTCTTCTATGGAAAAATTATTTTCTGATTAAAGTGTCAGACGTTGCTTCTATGTAAGTCTTTGCGCTACAAGCAATATATATATTAAGTATGCGTTAGTCTATAATTGTTCAATTAAAAAAGATTGATTGATGGAGGAGCGCTAGATGTCTATCAAGAATCGTTTTTCTCCATTTTAGCGACAGTAATGATTGATGGATGTGCGTAATGAGAGTAATGCTTAATGGATGTGCGTTGTGGTACATTGGATATCGGCTCGGAACGAGAAACCGGGGAGCCGAGTTCGAATTCCTAGTTGAATCCATTGTATTCATTTTCGCGCAAATACCCTTGGGAAAGGTATTAATCCGTCTCTTCATTCTAGTTATGGGTTAAATAGCAGGATAGACTGGGTTCTATAGCCTTGGTCGGCAACCAGTCTACCGCAGAAAGCAATGGCAACCTACTGCGGGATAATCTTCTGCCCAGTCAGTCATGTCTGTCTCTCTGTCGAGACATGGTCGCCCAAGCGTGTATCACGTATGGCACTTAACTGACTGAATGATTGCTTTGCCTTACGAAATTCGTATCCCATCTGTTGAATGTGTCCCTTGCTCATCAAGCGATTTAATATCTTTGACAGAATATGTCTTATTCTCCTTCATATCCTTAAATATTCCAAGGAGAAGACAAAGTTTCTTGTAAATCTCACCTTGTTTAATATCACTAACATATTTTTTGTAGTTTCTGCTATTGAGAAAAATATCTATTAACGTTGTTAGACCGTGTAATAAAAGGATTTATCTTCTCACCAGGTTTATTCCACCACTCAAGCTAGATAATCATAAGGAAACCGGACTCACTTGCAGGATTTCTATCGATCAGTGCAATAATAGCAACGTAATATAGGTAGATGACTTTCTGGAGGTAGTAGACACAGAATGAGAACTACAGGTGTTGAGAGAAGAAAAGGAAAGAAAATAAAATAAAATGAAGAGAAGTTGAATTATAGGAAAACAGAAAATATAACTGTCAGCAAGAGATAATGTGCAAGATACAAACATATAATTGGTGAAAGGAAAATTAAACATGAACATAGGTTTTAATATCTGGTAACTGTGTTAAGAGAACATGTAAATATATCTCAAAATATCTGTGGGTGCATTGGGCTTGTTTATTTGTTTTGGTTTATTTACCTCCCTTTGAGTTGTTTAAAACTGAGTTATTATATTTCACAAAATCATTTTCCTCGGTTTTAGGGTATTAAATATTTGTTATGCAATTTTATGATGTCAGCTTCTTTCCTCAAAATCAAGTGGTATCATTTACTTTGGGTGGTTTAAATATTTTTTGTGGGGTGTTTGTGTTTTATGTGTTATACGGGGTGTCCATAATTACTTGTGCACTTAAAAAAATAAAACTGTATTTGTTATTGCGATCGAAATAATTTGGAAAAGGATTAGAAAGAAGTAAATACATATTTTTCAAGTTTTCATTGAAATTTTATTTAAGTTTCCACATGTCCTCCATCCCTAGCAAAACAAAGGCTAATACGATTTTGAAATTCACGGAAAATATTTACCAACTGATTAACAGTAATGCCTGAACTCACATTAGTATCAATATCTATACTTAAAACTAGGTACATTACATTTTATAACATGTTTACAGATTATTTTTCTCCAAATACAGATAAAGATACATTTTTAAAAGTGAACACGGACTTTAGAGACACCCTTCATTTATATTTTTTGATATAGACCCACACTTCTGAAAAATGATATAGTCCATCCTTGCTCTTTCAAAAAGCTCATTTATTTTTTATAATGAAATATGTCTTCCTATAAGAATCAAGATATGTACACTCAGTCTAAACGTGTTTTCTAAAATATGCTATTGTGTAATATATTACCTTGACCGGCGAAATATGATTGACAAAAATATTTGGCCGTGTATAGTGGCGTCGAGGTGCGACGCCAAATGCAGGAAGCTCATGTGACAACCGACTTGAAAGGCAATAGCTAGCGAAGATGATTGACTGATGTTTCTGACCACAGATGACGTCAATTGAGCGACAACACGAAAAAGCAAATATACGTCAGAACATTGGTGATAAATAAGTCTGGGCTTTCTGACCGATGTGAGAGACGACGGAGAGAGAGAAGAGATATCCAAGCTGGCCGAAGAAGCAGAGACTGGATAACGAAACTCAGACAACTCCTCTGTGTGTGTGTGATGTATCTCCGGCTACCCTCCACTCTACACAACTGCCACAAGCGAGAAATAAAAATATCAGGTTATATTTTTTATATATACGTGTGCTTGTCCTCAGTGACTGTCAAGACATGCAGTGTTTTTCCAGTCAAATATATAACATTCGGCATGTTGGGCATATTTGTTATTCTTTCACTTTCAGTAGGCACGAATTGTAACCACTGAATAAGCGGGCCAATATTACTTCTTTATTTATAAAATAGTGTGTCTGGGTTTTTATTCTCTAAATATTGTCTTAATTTAACACGATTTATTTGATGCATTGTTAGTCCGAATTTTCAGCCATTTTTGTTTAATAAAGTTGTATATTTTTCTCTTCAGTTCTGTGTAAGGAATCGTAACGTTCTGATGAATCGCAATAGATTATGATGCGTTCAAAATCAAAGCAAAATATTAAGAAACAGTAATTTTCTGTTAAACCAAAAAAAAAATGCTGAATGTTATGCAATATTAATTTTCTTATATGGCAATAAACACTGGACAATTTCTTTACAGATGAATAGAAATCGTGAGGCCCCAGAAATATTCTGCAGAAGGATGGTAAAAATATAATGGATGGGACAGTTAAGCAACAAGTAAGTTTACGAGAAATAAATATAAAAAAAACGCCTATGCTTAGAATCAGAAAGTGACAGCAGAGATTTCTGGAAAACATAATGAAAAAGAAGGGTTAATAATTTTGGGCATAACAGGGCATTTGGAACGCAAACAGAACAATTAATGCAAATGGTTATATTTATGATGAATTTTCGAAAATTCATAGAAAAATGGGAAGTGGAATCGATGGTAAAAAATAAACTTTACTCAGAGATAGACATTATATGAAGCTTAAAATAGTCATATTTACCCAGATTATGATGGGCAAAACACATAGATGAAGTACTATGATTTTGAGTTACATGTGTCTGTAGAGAATGTGGGTTTGTTTTTATGTGACACTTGTTGTTTCGTCTGCTCTACCAATAAAAAACAATACCAAATATTTTTATGGTTAATTCTCTTCTTCTCATAATACAATGTCTCTTCATGGAGTGGACAATCATATACCTCAACATACTTTGATATTTTGTAGCTCTAAATAATATTGGTCACCTTAAGATTCGCCCGGTTCTTGTTCTGATATCTATTTAAACTCGTAGAATTTGTAACTCAATTTTGCGTTATCCCTTTTTATTGGTCTGTGTTGTTTAGATAGCAAAGAGGCAAGATCCACTGACTGTCTCCATCGCTCGATTTGATGATGTTCATTATTTTTGCTGGACGAAGAATTAACATTAATATGTCAAAGTTTAGTTAACAAACTGAGGTGTCTCAATAAATTACCGTACAAAATTTATCGGAAAAAACAGAAACGAGAAAATCATACTTATACATCGGGTTAGAGAAGATAAACTGAAACATAATATAAAAGAGGATTCGTTTTTTTTGTTATAATATGCGCACAAAATGATGCAACAATCAAGCGAAATATGAATAATTTTGTTGTCCTATTTATTATTCAACAAATAATGCGTTTGAATATGCTTCAATCATTGTTATTTTCTAAGCATCTAAATTGTAGATTATTATTCAAATATAGACGAGATGATTCTTTTAGTTTAAAACAAAAGTAAGCCACTTTATCATTTGTGGGTAGATTGTCCAGTAATCCTTGCCATAAAAGAAGATTGATATTATTATCTTTTCTTTGTTTCTTCCAATTTTTAATATTTTTCAATACTTTGCTTCGCTTTTGAAATGCATCCTTGGCTAACCAAAAGCGCCTTTGGATTTCAGTATCACACATGCCAGATATTTAAAATTTTCTACTCGTTTGATTTTCGTATATCCAATTTGCAATTTGGGCTTTTGCGAAAAACCATGCAATCTATATACATTCAATAGATTTTTAATAATTTCTTTCTCCTTTTTCATAATACTATTTGTAGGATTTATTGTACTTTCCTTACTGTATCTGCTAGCATCCCTCCATCATCTGCACAGTTTTGAGGCAGCAGAAATTTGGTTTTACAGAAAGATGCTGAGCATACTACGGGCTGAATAGGTCCGTAGTATGCTCAGCATACTCAACGATGGAGTTTTACGCAAAATAGAAAAGAATAAAGATATTCATAAACTTAGTTCAAATTTTTAGGGAAAATAATGAGAAATAAGTAAAGACTATACAAAGAGGAAAGATTGGAGGTAAAAATAACGCATAACTTAATTCGTGAGTTTGTGTAAATGGATGGCTAGACAAGTTTTAGGAAAAATAACAAAAATAAAAAAAAATAATTAAAATTAACTTTGTCGACCCAGAATAGATTTGGAAGAAAAACTCGACCTCGGGTATTAGTGAAGCATATATATTTAGCGAAACAACAAATACAAAGTGTATTACACGTGAGTCTGACTGCCAAGTATTAGACCGGGGTGACTCAACCCAACTCACCTCAAACCCGAGAGGCGTATTCTCCCGGTATTCATAATAATAGGAAAAGTTAATTATAGTTCAAAAAGAGTAGGTCCAAAAACAGTTACCAAGGACAGGAACGTGTAGAGAGCCATGAACCCTACGTTCTGAATAAAACGCCAAATAGAGCATCAACAATAAGAGAAAACGAATAGAAATATTAAATCTAATTAAAAGATTATATTCTGCGCGAAAATATAAAACGTGTGATAATTTAAGTCATATAAAAAAAGTAAATTGTTATATTTTCTGTGTAACTAAATTAAAGATATATTTCTAATGAATACTAACGTCAACATTTTTTATTAAGCTGTGTCGTTATTTGACGTAGATTCTATTGGCCATGAAATACTTTAACTACGCCTAATCTTATATTCCCGTTTCATTGCTTACGAAAAGTGCATATGAGAATGATATCTTCTCGTCGGAATTACCCAATCATTACATGGAGGCAATTAAAAGAGAATTAGAAATCTTACCAGGATTAAATTTTAGCAGAACAATCTTAACATAATTATATATGCAGATGACACTGTATTTATACTAGACACAGTAACAAATCAGGGAGAACTCCTACAGATAATAGTAACGACAATCGAGAAGAATGGATTAAATCATTTTTAAAACAAAGAATATAAGTGTTTGAGCAAAACAAATAGTCCAACATGTGAACTATAAAATTATAGAATCCAAAATTTAAAAAAGTGCAAAAATGTAAATATCTAGGAAGTGTTAACAGACGATAGGAAAGGCTACACTAAAACCAGAAGCTGCATTGGGAGAGAGAAAGGTACCTTTCAAATCTAATAAAACTATTGAGAAACAAAATAAGTATCATTAGAAATAGACAGGTTTTATTGCCGTGCTATATAGCAATACATGATTTGTTTTGTATGACATATCAGCCCTTTGCAGATTGCTTAAAAGTACATAGTATTTTCACATTATAAGGAAATATTTCTTTATTATAATGATGTAGTGATACATTTTCTTATTAATCCATAACTCGTAAAAACACATATTTAAAACATTCTCATTGTTTTATATAGTAAATATGACGTCCGTCAGTCAGTTAAGATACGTTATAATCGCTTGGGTGATAATGTCACGAAAGTGAAAAAACTGATTGGGCAAAAAATTTTCTCGCAGTAGGTTGCCATTACATTCTGCTGTAGACTTATTGCCAGCCAATGTTATAGAACCCAATCTATCCTGGTATGTATCCCATAACTGGATAACGGATTAATACCTTTCTCAAGATACTTTTCACGTAAGTGAAGCCGTCAGAAGTAACCCTTAGTATCTCCCCGTACTGTACAATGTAGGTGTGGAAATGTTCTAAAACTGAATAGGAACACCGCACATTGTTGGTTTGTCCTTCACATAACCCCATATACAGTGTAGATTATGATGGATTTGTTAATGAGATTTCGCCTGAAGGCATAGTCGGCAAGCGTGGATTACAAGTACATTCCGGATGAAGTGACATTTATTCTTGATTACTCTTTGAGGTTTAGCCTCTAGAGACGTCAGTGATTTGGTATCTTTTGTGAAATGACTAATTTTGTGAGAACGATTTTCGCCGAAAAAGACAGATATATTTATTTTCTCAACCCTCTGTAATTCCAAGAGCCAATATTATGAGATAAGATATAAATAAGTCTTGAATCTTTTCAGAAACTACGTATTATTATATGAAGGGACTTCCAGCAACAGTGTGATTTTTCTGCCGCTACATTATCTTTGCTATCGTTGGTGTTGTTCTTCTTGTCTTTTTCATTCTGGGTTATCTTATTTCCGGTTGGTTAATTTTTTTCCAGTTTCGGAATTTTGACCATTTTCAGACACCATGCTTCTTTTCTTTTTCCTTTTGTCGTCGAGGGTAATCTCCTTCAGTTTTTTTATTCTTTATCTGACGGTTTCTTTTTCATGTTTTTTTAAACCAAACTTTTTCTATTTAAAGAACCCACTTTAATCGGCCATTTTTTAAAAGATTGTGCTTTTTCTTTTATTTTATTTTTTACAAGAAAAACAAAGATTTTATTTTTTAATAAAAATTGACCAAAAGAAAACAGGAACAAAAACAGTAAAAAAATAAATTAAAAAAAATTAAGACACAAATTGAAGAATTGCGACGAATTGTGGCTTAGAAAAAATGAAACTAGTTTAAAGTGCAAAGAATATAATTTCAAAAAATGAAAATGGAAGTAAAAAAAAATCTGTGTTTACCATGAGATGATAAAAAATTAGAAAAAGACGTAGCACGTAAAAATAAATTAAAATTTACTTCAAAGACACAATTAATAAAACAACGATAAAGCATCTTTTAAATTAAAGAAATAAAGATAACAAAAGAAATGCCAAATAGTTACCAACGCGGCAACCAAAACAAATTAAATTAAAAGCACTTGTTGCAAAAAAAGTTTCGCCTATCAAGAAAACAAAATGGCCAAAAGAAACCGAAAAATAAAAATTAATCTGGGAGACAATAAAAGTTACACTGGGAAATAACAATTAAAAAATGGGCGGGTTTTAAGAAGAAGAAATAACAATCTTAAAAACTTACACAATGTAAAACAAATCAAAACACTAGTGCAGCAAATAAAAACATGTAACAACAGAAAAATAAGAAAATAAAATTAGCTTATTGCCGGGGAGGGTATATAAATAAGAAATAAATCTAGACAAGAATAAAAAAAACGAAATACAAAAGTCGAAAGAGATACAAAAGATATAAAAGAAATGCATAAAATAACCTACGTCTTTCTTTTATTAGAAGTCTTTGAGAAAAGATAAAATTAATTAAAATTCAAAGATGTAGTCAATGAAAGACTCAAGCGGTCAGACCCAGAATCAAAATAATTTGTTAAGAAAATTGTCGCGCAATGTGTGCTGCGGTTTTTGCTCGATTATTTACACATATATTTACAGACCAGGGATTACATTGTGTGTTGTCTATTGTATTATTCTAACTGTTATTTCATTGGGAGGTAGCGGTTTCGAATTTTTCTAGGGGCTATTGATTAAGAAAAATTTTGGATCTGATTGCAGTTTTTTACTGTTTATAATGTAAGTAACTTTCTTATTTCTAATAAATGATCTTATTCTTAGTTGTTAGTAATGCATTTTCTTGTGATTTTTGTTGTTAATTTGTTTAATATTTAATTAGTTTATTTGATTATTTGTAGGCATTAATTTATTTTACTTGGTTTCTTTGTTTATTTTATGTATTTATTTTCGTTTATTCTTATTTATGTTTAGTTTTCGATTTTTTAAATTTTTTATTAATGTAGTAAAAATTGTTTTAAGTCTGCATTTGGAGATGAGTACTGATCGTTTAGTTAACATGTATCCGCCAAAACTAATTTGATAATGTTTACTTTAACTGAAGCATATTGATTTCTCTTTTTAATTATTAATTACGTTGTTTGCGTTTTGAATATAAAGATATGGATATCATGATCGATCATTTCACTCCCTTTAATTCTGTATCCAAGTATTACAGCACTTTTCATTTTTTTAATCTATGAATTGTTTCGCTATTTAAACAAATGACACTATTTCTAACTTCACAATCTCATTCAGCCAATGTTAATAAATATTCTTCACTATTATTTACTCTTCGGAATCATTTGCCATTTATTTGTTGGACAAAATTGACTTTTTCGCTGTAGCCAATATCTAAACTTATTTATAAATGTAACTTTGTCTGTGTGTGTCTGTGTGTGTGTCAGTTACCTATAGACTACGAAACGGCTGAACCGATTTTCTTGAAAATTTACACAGTTGTACTATAAGCGTCTGCGAGTGTTCTTAGCTTAGTTTTGTGTCAAGGTACCCACGATAAATATCGAAAATCGATAATCGAAAAAATCGGGCTAGAGAAGGAGTAGTTCGATTTTAATCAAATTTGATACACTCATAGACAAAGAAATAAGAAACGATATTCAGAAGTTTCAAGGGTGCAGTTATTACAATAGTGCCGAAAATTTGATATCGATACCAGGAAATTCAAATTTGACTTACATCCATTCATTTTTCTTTCAGTTTACGGTTTCACTTTAACTAGAAACAGCTATTGCTTTTTAGTCTTGCGCGCCAACGTCCAATGATTCTGAGCTCAAGGACCATGGATCAGTTTTAAAGCAATCATTACACCCGAGCAACGCCGGGCTATACTGCTAGTTATTAATATTCTTATCTCTATTTACTTTCATAATACCACTTTAAATTAAATTAACTATCAGTTCTTTTTTATTTATTATAATTATATAATTTTCTAAATACTGCCATGTCTTATTCTCTAAAAAAATTTTTCTAGTTCTTATCTTGCAGTTTTTTTCTATTTTTGTTGAAAATTTATATCTTCTTTTTCTATGGGCCCTGTCCCTTCAGGACGTAGGCGATCATGGCCATCCACATCTCCCTATCCCTTGTGGCCCTTAGCATGTTTGTTCCAGTTACTCCTGGTAACCCCCGTTCCGTCATCCACCCGACCAGGCCCTGCAAATATGCTATCCGCTGCCTTCCTCTGTCTCTCTTTCCCTCTACCTGGCCAGTCAGTATCAGGTTATCCAAGCTCTCCTTCCTCATTGCTTGTCCCAGGACCTTCATTTGTCTCTTCCTGATGCTCGGTATTAATTTCCTTTTCGTTGCCATTCTTTCCAACACCTCATCGTTGCTTGCATGTTCAGTCCACGATATCCGCAACATCCTTCTGTAGAACCACATTTCCGCTGCTTCCAGTTTTGTCGTCATTTTCGATGATATTGTCCAGCACTCACTGCCGTATTGAAAAACTGACATCACATAGCAATCCAGCACTCTTTTCTTTGTTTTTAGTGAAATTTTCCTGTGTGTTAGTACTTTCTCAGCTTCTGGAACGCGCCCTTTGACATGCCAATTCGCCTTCTGATCTCTGTGTCGCACTTTCCCTCTCCTGTTAGAACACTTCCTAGATATTTAAATTTTTGCACCTGCTTTATTCTGGTATCCCCTCCTGTATTTTGCATTTTGGGTTGCACCTTTTGCCGATTATCATGCATTCAATTTTCTTAAAGTTTATTTGTAGTCCTTTTTTGTCACTCTCCACCGCGACCTTCTGTAGGAGGTCCTGCAGTTTCCTTTCGATGTCTGCAATCAGCATTGTATCATCTGCATACCTTATGTTGTTCAAGTTGTGGCCTCCAATAGCAAATCCTGGCGTGTCGTCTAGGGTCCTCAAAACATTCTCGCTGTACAGGTTGAACAAATCCGGTGAAAAGACACATCCTTGTCTTACGCCTCTTTCTATCTTTGTAAATCTACTGAGATCGTTACCTGTCCGTATGCAGGCCGTTTGCTGCCAGTAGAGATTCTTAATTACTCTGATGTATTTCCCGAAAATGTTTAGGTTACCGAGCATCTCCATCAATTCTTTGTGTCGTATCTTGTCGAATGCCTTCGCATAGTCAATGAAACATAGGTATAAGTCTTTCTTCATTTGTATTGCCCTTTCGAAGAGCATCCTAATCATGAATATAGCGTTCCTTGTTCCAGTGTCTTTGACGAACCGGCACTGTTCGTGCCCTATCTCTGGCCTGATTCTGCTTCTCGCTCTATTCATCAGGATTCTGACAATCAGTTTTGTGATGTGACTCATTAAGCTGATAGTTCTGTGTAGTTCACACTCGTTTGCACCTGGTTTCTTCGGCAGTGCTATAAATATCGACTTGCATAGGTCGTCTGGTATTATTCCACTGCTATAAATTTCGTTTATTATGTCGGTAATTTTTTCTATGCCATATACTTCTAAGGCTATCAGCAGCTTTATCACTATGCCGTCTAAACCAGCTGCTTTGTTTCGGTTCATTTTGGCCATTGCGGCTTCCACTTCGGACTTTAGTATTGTTGGTCCTTCCATCTCCTTGTGTATTCTCGGTTGTTCTCTCCTGTCGCAAAAAGATCCTTTATATACTCTTCCCATCGCTGGAGTATTTTCTCTTTCTCCAATATTCCATCCTTGGATTTTATGCATCCTGTTGAGGAGCAGGTTTTTTGTCCTGTAAGTTCTCTTATCTCTTTATGCATCTCTGCTTTATTGGTCCTGCTCATTCTCTCTACTTCTGCGCATTTGTTGTTAAGCCATTCCTCTTTAGCTTGTCTGCATTTGTTCCTTATCTCCCTGTGAAGTTTCTTGTACTCTGCTCCATGTCTTGGCATTATTTTTTGTCTCCTTTGCATCATGTGGAGGATCTCATCGGTCATCCACTAATATTTTCTTCTGTGTCTGATTTCCTTTGGGGCTATGTTGTTCGTTGAGGTCACCATCGCTTCCTTTAGTGAAAAACAAGAGATTAAGGAACGCAGTGGTCCAATGCAAAACATATCCAGGGGCCGACTGCGGAAGCGACCACGTCCCAGTCATTTGCAAACTAAGGGTGAAACTCCGAAGACTAAAGAAACCCAGCACATCACCAAGGCTGCAATATGACACGCTCGTGAATGACCTCACCCTGCAGAAAGACTACAATGACAGCGTGAGAAAGAAATATGAAGAACAAATTGGAAAAGGGCACTCAAAATGGAAATTTATATAGTGATCTCAATTCATCCGTTTCGAATTTTTCAACGTTGTGTTATCAACATTCAGTCACCTTGCTACGTATCGTGTCCTTTTTCAAATCCCAAATTACTTGCCAGTTACGTTTGAAAAATCGTTCAAGTAAACTATAAATAACAATGCGCAAATAAATTTATATTTATTTAAATATGATAATAAGCAACTCCAGTTGTATAAGAACATTATAACTCAGCAATATAAGTGATTTTAAATATTTGTAAGGAAATAATGCAATTTCAGTTATAATTTTAAAAGAGAAATTCTCATTATTATACACACTAATATTCAAACAAAAATACTAATTTTCCTTGTTATTTTTACCTGGTTTCTGCCAGTTTACTATGCTGGCTTCATCAGAGTTCAGGCTTTGTACTTGGCAATCTCCTGTGAATTTCTAACTGAAATCTTTATCAATTTTAGATTTATACATTTTCCTTTTGTGAAGTCCATCATTGAAAATTCCTCTAGGACAACTACTCGACAGTCGAGACAATAGTGTCTGGGCGTGATAAGAATCTGTTGCAATCACAGAGGAAGCAAATATTATTCAAGGCCAAACAAATTTCATTATCAACCCCGAAAATAGATTCGTATTAATGCAGATAAGTACAAATGACCTAATCTGAGGAAAAAATAGAAATCGATTAAACTCTGTCATTTCAGTGGGTCTAAACCTGAACCCATGTTAAATGAAAGTAAACTAAAACAGTTGTTTCAATTCATTTGCTCAAAGATGTAAGTGTCTATTTATTACTTCTAGTGTTATATGTTGTGACACTTCAACACTCATCAGCCCAGATAACATACGATTGTTACTCAAACATATATATTTTATATTAGGGGCTTACTTACACGAGACTGTTTTTCTGGAAAAATTGTGTTTTGATATTATAGATTTTTAATACTAATATTAGGAATCGGATGATGAGATGGTAGGACATCGTGATTTTCGTGGTGGAATATTTCAGTGTCAATTTCTTAATCACTGATTTCATTTTATCATTTTACAACAATCAAAGCAACAAAACCACCAAACCATTGGAGGTTACTGAATGAGAGAGAATACTACGAAAGGAAAACGTTTTTTAAGGAAAGCGAACAACAAAAGAAAAAATTAAAAAGATAGATGATTTTTAAAAAATTGCGTTTAAACTATTGGAATGTGACTGCAAAGGAAGTCGCCGGAAGAGAGTTCTAAAACCGAGGAGAACGAGACAGGAACCTGTTAGCATAGACTTTACGGTTACATCTGCTCATTTCAACTCAAAAATGAAAAAAATATCATAAACATATCTAAAGAAAAGGACTAGCGCAGCTACGTCACAGCAATAGAAAAGTGAATAAAACCGGGATGCCAGGTAAGGATCAATAACATTGCAGAATTTTCTTTGTGTTTTAAAATAATGGTATACTGAGGAATTCTTCAGAGTTACAGATGTGCATAAATTCTATCTATCATCTCATCTCATAGTGTTGTTCTATTTTTTATGATCGTGAATGAGCCGAAAATTTCTATGCTTTAATCACTATGGATCATTCTAGTCTCTCTAAAAAATGCACTGTTCCTCCTCGGCCTCATTCCCTCAGTCGATCTTAAGTGGAACATGCATTGAGTACTGTTACAATATCTGGTCGGTTGCTTCTGCCATTCATTTCGGGGTGCTTGACAAACTTCATAAAATGATCTGTAATATAACCGATCCCGATTTGGCAGCTCGCCATAAGTCACATTTCATTATGGAGATGTGGCTTCTCTCTGTCTTTTCTACAAATATTTTCATGGCTTCTTCTCTAAAGAGCTTAATTTCCTGGAACCCTGTCCTCACGAATTTACACGTGCAACTCACTTGGCAACTAGGTTTCACAATTTTACCATCAAAATATGTAAATGTTACCACGACTTTTTCTTTAGTAACTCATTTCTCGCACTTTCCGCCTGTGGAACTGCCTTTCTCATGGTTACTTAAATGAAAGCTACAATCTCCAAAAGTTTAACCGCAAAGTCAATTGCAATCTTCTATCTTATTTACTGCAACTTCATCCTGACCTTTTCTTCGTCATCCGCGGTACAGTTTTTTTTTATATATATATATTCCCTCTCTTCTCACTGTAATCCATTCTCCACCAGTGGCAGTATTGACGTGACTACAATGAAACAATTATAAAAAAAGATCCATTTGGTAACATTTCCTGAACTGTGTGGAAAATAAACAGTTTAACATTCATTGACAGATTCGTAAAAAATTTGACTCTTTTCAGTTTCTTTTTTATCATAATAAAAAAGGAAATAAACAATTCACTCTACGTATTTTTTATTATATTAGCGATGTTTCGAACAGCCCATATAAGAATGTTTAATGTCTATTTCATTAAACCATTGAACAGAAAAATACTAACATGTTAACCTATGTAAATCATCTCATATTCACATAACTGCCATTTTGTTTTTGTTCTCATTGCTGTACCTTTTTTTCTATTCTATAATTACTAGCAGGCGATAAAGCGAATAAGATACAAATGGTTAGAATGAATGAAGAATGCTTAGCAAAGAGAAGCTCAAGAGAAAGGATAATAAAATAAAAATATACAAAATGATGGATTATAAAATTGGAATTGCATTTAAATATTTAAAAATCAGAGTTGACAGGATATACAGAAATCGGAAAAGAGTTTCATAGGTGCGATTTGATTTGGTTGATTGTTTTGTTTCACGGCATTCTAAACTTAGTAGTCATTTTATGCCGAAAGTAATTTTGAGTGATTTTAAGAATCTTGTTTTAAATGTGTTTCTTGGTTAGGGTACGCGTCTTGAAGCAGTTTAGCATCTTGAAGTAAGCAACTTTATGGAGGTATATAGTTTGGTATATTTGTGTTTATTTCAATCTTTTCTAGAAGTTATTGAGACCAGCTTTTCTTATATAATCAATTATATATGAAGGTTTTACTTGTAGGAATACATCTTTCAGGCCTGTTTCTTTGTAGTACTTTTGCCGAGTACGCTTCAAGTCTAAACAATTTTCTTCAGTGCAAAAGAATAATATACTACAGTAAGATATAAGAGTACATGTACAAATTTCAACCTTAAAATGATGAGACATAACTGACAGTCTAGTAGTACGTTTAAAGTCACGACGGCGAGATATCAGAGAGCAGATTCCATCAGACAAATTGCTAAAAATATAATTATAATCAATCACAGAGACGCTACTTTAAAGCTGGGAGAATGTGATTCAAGCCGATATGCCTGGCCAGGAACCACTACATTGTAAAATCTTCTATAGATTTTGTTAAATGATTCTAATTTAGAAAACTTATTAAAGAACAATACGCACTTCCCGACAAGAATAGAAATTGTTGAATTGTACAGGAAAGCGCGTATTTTCCTTAACAAGATTTCTCAAATATTCAAGCCAATAGACGAAAATAAATAAAAATACCGTATATAAAAAAATTGCTTCTACGTAAGTATGTAACCACTAACAATAACATTTCTTTATCAATCAGATTTTTATTACTTAAATAAGAATTAATTCCTTCTTTATATATATATATATATATATATATATATATATATATATATATATGCGTGTGTGTGTATATATATTGTTTTATGTTATTCATATGTAACTCTCCCTATCTCATTATTGCCCTCTATCTCTCCATATATATATATATATATATATATATATATATATATATATATATAGATCTTGGAAGTCAATTGTTTAAGCAACCGTGGTTTCAAACTTTTGATATCTTCAAGTGTTTTACTATAACTTGAAAATTTTAATTTTACACCGTATAAATTATTTATTTTTAAAATTTTTAAATGTTTTCTTTTAACCTTTCGGTATCTTCAGACATTTATAGCAATTTTGAAGTGTTTTTCTTTCATAGAAGTAAAAAAAATATGACGACATGTATATACAGACCAACTTTCATTTAAAAATATTTAAATGCTCTACACTATATATGTATTGAGCACTTTTTAATACAGTTGTTTACTGGCGTAATTTAATTATGACCAAGAACCGATCAACAATACTTATATATATATATATAGAGAGAGAGAGAGAGAGAGATAGAGAGAAAAAGAAAGAAAGAGAGTGAGATTGAGAGAAAGTTGAACAATTTTATAAATTTAATGTTGATACTTTATTTCATATTTAGTCATATTTAACTCATCAGATGAATTTTTAAAAAAAATGAACGGGTTTAATTTATCTTATCGTAAGGAATAGTGACGGAAATAGAAAGAAGGAAAACATGTTATTTTTGTGGAAAATATACAGATATACAATGTTAAATTGTACACACGGCTGTCATATTTAAAATGTTGCATTTATAACCTAGATGATAAGATGACCCTAAATTTAAATTTAGCATAAACATTTTTAAATAAAATAGAGTAAATTTAGGGACCGTATTTTATATAGATGAATTGAATTGTTGCATTTTTATATTAATTTGGATAGTAATAATGATATCTTTGTCTAATAAATATAATCCTTTTAGTTTCATGGCAATAATATTAATATGAATCTTTAGAACATAGAATTATTATAATAATATTAATGATGAGAGGAGAATATAATTTTAAATAAAAAATCTAATAATATTGTTATCATTATTATTTATGATAAGAATATTATTATTATTGATAATAATAACAATAACAATAATTATTACTTTTAATAATAATAATAGTGATTGAAAAAAATATTAACAACAAAAGAAATTAGAAAAACTGTCAAAATATAAGGACCTGGAAATAGAAAGGGAAAAAATGTGCAATTGAAAACAAGTATCTTACCAGTGATTGTGGGTGCACTTGGAATGATAAAAGATGGAACAAAAACACATTGAAAGAATCCATAGAAACCCCAGTTTAAGAGATATACAAAAACTTTGTTAAGTACAGCTCACACACTAAGGAATACTTTGTCTATGTAACACTAGGGATGTTAGGAAGATATGAAAAAACATGAAATAGAGTCATAACAACACACCACATCCTGTCTTAGGTCTTAAATAGATTTATAATGAAAAACGACATAATGATAATAAAATGGAATAAAACAACACATTGAAAGAATCCTTGTAAATCCCAACTTAAGCGATATACAAAAAATTGTCTTGTTAAGTACAGCCCACACACTAAGCAGAAATTTGTCTTTGTAACGCTAGGGATGTTAGGGGTGATAGAAAAAATCCTTAAATGTAGCTATAACAACACACCACGACATGGCTTAGGTCTTCCTGTAGACTTGGTAGGTAGTGCGACCATAGCAGAAATCGAATTAAGATGAAGAATTACATAACTATAATAAAGAAGGTTGATAAATATTGGAGATAGAACATTTGTAGAAATAAATAATAGTAATTTCTAAATAATGTTCTAATAACCATTTCATATATCAAACACTTTTTGTCATTTTTAAACCTTGAGTAGAAGCTCCGTTTATTTGTTATGGTATATTTATTTTCATATATCGGACTGAATAGGTGAAGAAAATGTGACCGCGGCAGAATCCAAATGGGAGCAACACTCCTGCTATGGAGCATATTGATTTCTCCAATATTCAAACCTGTAGATGAAAATAAATATAAAATTACAAATAAATGAAGTGTCTTCTCAAATATGGGTATCCATTAAAAACAACGTTTAAAGTAACGATGATGCAGATAGAGTAGACATAACCATTAATAGCGCATGGTAATTTTTATTTCTTCTTTCAGTTGATGTACAGATCGAATGCATGTGGGAAAGTAATAATTACTATGATTTGTTGTATCCTGTGTCCACACGGCACCTCCCCGTGCACAACCACACACACACACACACATACACACACACGCGCGCGTGCACACAGACACACACATGTCTCCTATGTTTGTGTTTATGTGTATGTATACATGCGTTTTTGGGAAAATACATCATATAATTTTCATCTTTATATACTCAATCAAATTCATTCAACATACATAATTACGGATGTGCGTTGTGGCGCATTGGATATCGGCTCGGAACGGGAAATCGGGGAGCCGAGTTCGAATTCTAGCTGAATTCATTGCCTTCACTTACGCGCAAATACCTTTGGGAAAGGCATTAATCAGTCCCTTCCTTCCGGTTATGGGTTAAATAACAGGACAGATTGGATTCTGTAGCCTTGGTTGGCAACAGTCTACCGCAGAAATCAATGGCAACCTAGTGCGGGATACATCTTCAGCCTAGTTAGTCATGTCTCTTTCGAGACATGATCGCCCAAGCGTGTATCACGTATGGCACTTAACTGACTGAATTACGGCAAATATTTCATCAATTTATTGAGATTAAATAAAGTGGGAATCTAATTTTCCTCAAAGACATATGGCCAATTGGATATAGACGTTAGTTGTTCCAGTGACATGAGCCACATTTGCTGCAGGTTACAGCAGTGGTGAACAAACAACTTGAAAGTTAGGTTAAAATGAGATAATTATACTGTTACCAGAAGTGTCAACGCACGTGGAATGAGAATTTAAACCCCAGTGATCGTAATAAAGGCTTCGGTTCGAAATTCCTAGCAACTGAAGAAGGCCGGAGTGTACAACAACCAAAATGGCAATATTATGAGGACAATATTCCGAAAAATTAAAGGCCAATTAAAATTAAAGGCCAATTAAAATTTAAATTTACCCTTACCCACACTAATACTTAAAATTAAATAATTTCTGATTTATAAGATTAATGACGTAACAAACAACGACTACATGCATTTCCTATGTAATATAAAGGATTTTTAGAATTCAGAAGTGAATCTGAATCCTAATCATACCTTATAATGTTTCTGTTTACAACTTAAAATTATTACATTCTTGAGTGTCGTTAATTTTTATATAGGGCTGATGAAATTGGAAAATAACTTGCATCCATGTGTTGTAGATCTAAGATGTCATTTCGAAACACCCACCTTAAAAAGAAGATATAGAGTAACTGTTTAGGCAATTAATTCCTTTATCTCTACGTTCCTTGCGATGATTTTGTTCAATTAATTTCTCGGCAAAGTCTTTTTCCTAGACTGAAGACTTATTTGTTCAAGCCTTTCCTGCGACGAACTCAGATAACTTTATCTATTAATTGATCGCCTTGCTTAAACTTGGTCTCGAGATTCGCTTTGTCGTCAGCGTCTCAGTCGTTACGTTGTTAAACATTTTTCTTTGGAAAGTTGTCTCATTTTCTACTCACTGTTGTATTAAACACATCCAAATTTTTACATGAAAAGACATTGAAGAAAGAGCGATGTATTTAACGCCAAATATAATCAATGAATCAAAGATACCTATGAAGCCATAAAAAATAAAATTATAAAACAGTTACATCTATTCAAATACAGCGGTATGAATAAAATTTCAATAGAAATGTTTCTATTTTATAAATATTTTGAAATATAATATATATATTTATGCACATATATAATTCATAAATGCATTAATGACAATATAGATGTATGTGCATCCACATATCTACGCGCAAATATTTTATTACAGTTCATATCTTCATATTAATATATGCACAACTCTATTCATATAAAAATTTAAATGAAAAGACATAAATTTTCCTCCATACACATGTATTCATAAAATATAAGACAAATCAAATCAAATAAAAATAAAATATATAAATATATATGTGCATATGTATACAAACGCGCGCGCACGCACACACACACACACACACACACATATACATATATATATATATATATATATATATATATATATAGTACTGTGCAAAAGTATTAGGACAAGAACTATTTTATCTTGTATGAGTCATATTGACAGAAACTAAACCATTAAAATAAAGTAATTTTATTTGATTTACACAACAAATGCTTTAACAAGAAAAAATACTTGTTACAAAATGTTAAGGCGCTCTCCACCTTTGAAGTATAATGAACTGTTCCAGGCACTATGAATGGTGGTAGTGTTGAGAGTCCGACGGACTGTTCGGGAATTACGAGTCAGTCGTGTATTTCCGGTTGTAAACCGGAAGTGATTAATTGCACTCTACTACGTACAGAGACGTACACATTAATACCTTGTTTTCCTGTATTATACTAACCAACTTTGTAAATACCTTTCTTCCGTAATACATTTTATTATATTTATATTTCTGTTGTTTCGTTGTCATTGCCTGCAAAACTCAACACAAAATAAATTTAATACTTAGTATAATAGCCTTTTGCTTTGATCACAGGGTTCATTCTGTCAGGCATATCAAAAGCTTCTTCAATGTATCTAATGATACTTCCGCCAAGCAGTTTACATTTGTTCCCAAAGTGTGTCTTGCGATATAATATTAGATTAATCAATTTTTTAAGAAAAAGTTAGTCACATTCAAGGATAATAGAATAATGAGTAGTTTCAAAACATGTTGTTAATCAGAAAATAAGAAAAATTAAATTTAACTTCTTTGTAATATATTTATTTAACACCTAGTTTTAAATAATCAAAATTAAATAGCAATTTTCTTGTCTTTTCAACCTGTAATTGAATTTCAGTGAGGTTTTTAGGAGACTCGCCCCTGTCTTAATAGTTTTCACACTACCGGCAGTGTGCAAAAGTGTTAGGACAAGGGTGATTTTAAATTTTATTTTGATGCCTCATAAAAGATAAAATAGTTCTTGCCCTAATACTTTTGCACATTACTATATATATATATATATATATATATATATATATATAATGATGCCAAGTCTGCGTAATTATAGAATAATTCAAAAAGGTATTTACTATAAGATATCAAGAGAAAGATCTGTTTCAAGAGTATAAATATATGTGTATAGATAGCTTAATCTTATTTAACAAGTCATTTAGCTGTAATTTTAAAACTCTCATTAAATTTAATGTTAGCACATTCTATCTCCTTGCGGTTAACTTTTGTTTTGTGATGATTATTATTAGGTAACTTTTTTGTACTGAGTTTGAAATTTCCTACATATTAGATAGATATGCCTGTATATAAGTAAAAATAATTTGTCCGATGTATGTAATTGAAAGCATGCTCCTTTTGTGTGTACATGTGAAGTTGGTTTGGATAATTGTGTACATATGTATTAGTTCTGGGATTTAATATGCCCCCCGCACTATCGCCCGTAAAGATTTTTTTTTTTTGGTTAATTATTCGTTAATAGTTTTCGTGTGTTATGGAATTCTCCTA